>JAHWXV010065913.1:0-19956 GCA_024586415.1 Phrixothrix hirtus | reverse complement strand
ATAGAATTAGTAGTATATACAGCTACGCTCGAAAGTAGCTATACAATGCCATTGAATATTGGCCTTCTTATTAACTACGAGCACGTTTGAATCCACCCACAAACCTCCGACTGTAAGTGAGCTAGCTGAAGGCCAATTGGGCTATAAATTAGTTCAACGTAAACTTATCTTACGCCGACCTTAAGTCATAAAGGTTAGAGCTTGAGCTATCCATCTTAAAGCAAATACTTAACCGAAAGGTCGTCGCAAAAACTGATGTCATTGTTATCACCACCTCACCATCGAGAAGAATATCTAATGTAATCAAAAATGCCTTATCACTTCCATTTATTAGACAGATGATTCTAATTTCTTGTAGATATTAATTAAATTTGCATCTGTCTAATAATTTTGTACCATAAGTACCATCAAAATATGCGATCGATAACACTGCGGCATACTACGTGATACTTGGTATTTTAAAACTGTATGAACGTTTAACAGCTTGAACGTTTACATTTTTAAATACCGTAGTCCACAAGTTGTATGCCGCAGTGTTA
Organism: Phrixothrix hirtus; assembly: GCA_024586415.1. Taxonomy (NCBI): domain Eukaryota; kingdom Metazoa; phylum Arthropoda; class Insecta; order Coleoptera; family Phengodidae; genus Phrixothrix; species Phrixothrix hirtus. The sequence goes on along the minus strand of JAHWXV010065913.1, from coordinate 19,417 downwards.
TCGATCGCATATTGTGATGGTACTTATGGTACAAAATTATTAGACAGATACAAATATAATTAATGTCTGGAAGAAGTAATTAGAATCATCTGTTTAGTAAATGTAGGTGATAAGACATTTTTGATATGTTTCATTCAAAAGTTTGCCTGATTGGAGGTGAATGTCATAATGAATTTTCAACTATTTACAAAACATATGTTGATTTATTTCGTTAGATATGTCCATATAATTAGTTAGGTTGTATAGAAATGGATGGCTCAAGTATTAGATGTTAGGTGTTTGGTCATATTTTATATTTATAAGATCATGGTAGGTGTCGGGTCTATTAGATGCTATTTAATATGCTATCAGGTGTTAGGTGTTAGGTGTCAGGTTATATTTTATCTTTATTAGATTATGATAGGTCTATTAGATGACAAGTTTGTCAGTATGACTAGAGGCAAGTGGAAAAGTTAGAAAAACTAAATGGTTCTGTATAAAATATAATAAATATTTTTGCAAACAGTGTTTCATTGATGTGCCCAATCAAGTGCGGACTTCACCTAGACCATCCTACTAGTGATGACCTCGACATGATGATTTTAACAATGAATTTCTATACAAACTATATTATAGAAGTGTATATATGTAGAAATTTAGATGTCTTGGGTAAAGGAGATCTTGTATATCTAAATTATTTTAGCTAAATTTGCTAGCAATATACTAAATAAGGGTGATTTTGATCTCATACCATTATTCTGAGATCTAATCCAATATTGTATATAATTACTAAAAACATAACCCATTGAATTGTCATTATTTCTAATTTTCTAAATAAGTGCATATTCTAATACTCATAGTTTCTTATTAAGTATCAGATATGTGAGATTTATCGAGTGTTAAGTGTTAGATATCATAACATTTGTCAGATATTAAGCAGAGATGGAATAATGTCTCCGTTTCATAATTAAAGACTTTCTCTCGTGACATCATGCTACATCATACTATCGCATGTAGCACATCTCACTAAACTTAACTAATATCTATAAGAGGAAATTAGGTATATCTATTTAGTAAAATTGAAGGTGAAAAGGTGTTCTGACAAAACTCATTCAAAAGTTTATCTGATTGAAAACTAATGTGGTAGTGCATTTTAAGCCATTTATAAATCAGGTATTGATTTATTCCGGTCAGATCTGTCCATATCGTTGGTTAGGTCGTATAGAAGTGGATGTTCAATTTAGGATGTCAGGTGCTAGATTATATTTTATCTTTATAAGATTATGATAGGTGCTACGGTATTTAATATACTATCAGGGGTTTTAAATAATTTATTTCTTAAACAGCTTTTATGCGATAACTAGTCATGTAAGATTGGTTTTATATGCGGGCTCCGATATTTTATCCTGATCATCTCTAGAAATTAGAGTATGCATAATATGCGCACTAAATATAAACTTAAATGTATATCTGTTCACACTTATTGTATTTATATTAACTCTGCTTCACTACATCCCATCTAGGAAAAATTCAAGGTTAAACAAAATTAGATCTATCAGGTGTGAATTAATTCATAGAATAAAATAAAAATAAATTATCGAGCATTCAACCGCCATGTTTAATACGAGTATATGTATTATATAAATTAATACTTGTAAATGTAACACTTCTAGAGGGACTACTTTTCGATGCGTAGGCAATCAAACCTCAATCGCAGATATCAATCGTAGATTTCTTATTATGCTGAATCTTTTAATAAAGACTGTCAGGTTTGTCACGCGATTTTATTTAATTGTGCATTTAAAGAATTCTATTTTAAATAAACTGAAACAGTAATGTCGTTGATTGCACAATTACAACTAATACGTTTTAAGCTTAAATGAGTTTTTCAGACTCTGAAGAAGAGAAATTAATAAATCGATATTGTGTCTAGATAACAAATTATTTATGATGCGGATTATGCTAATTATTGTAATGCCATAACTAAAGAGAATGTTTGGAAAACTACAAGAAATATATTAAATAAAATAGTTAGTACCTACTTATTTTCTCCTTAATTAGCAACTGTCACTCGTGACACCATACTACGTCATACTGCAGCATGTATCATGTCCTATTTTGATGGTGATCATACTAGCTTATTTACTTCTTTAACTGCCTCATTTTCCTAAAGTATTATATAATAAACATTGGATAAATCGTAATATTATATGTTAGATCTCAAAAGATGTTATCAGATTTGTCAAATATCAGACAGGGATGGAGTAACGTCATGCTGCAACATATTGTTATTTTTACTTCTCTTACCTATATGAAATATAGTACAGAGAAAGTATTGTTTTCGCCGATGTCGAAATTTTAGTGGAAATACACGTTCTCGGGTTCCATGAGTTCGAAAATCATGTTTTTAAAATTGGTCTGCCTCTTTGAATGCGCGCGCGCGCGTGTGTGTGGGCGGCGTGCGTGCGCGCGTGCCTGCGTGCGAGCCTGCGTGCGTGCCTGCGTGCGTGCCTGCGTGCGTGCGTGCATGTGTGCGTGCGTGCGTGCGTGCGTGTGTGCGTGAGTGCGTGCGCGTTTACGCGCGCGTGTGTATGCTTCTGTGTGTATGTGATCAAAATATCTCGATAGCGAAAAGTCGCAGATAAACAAAATTTTAGATTTGAGTTTATATGTACCCTTGCATGCGACTGCAACAATTTCACTAAAATTCAATAACCGGAATTGTAACTTTACTCTTGTCATTTTCGGCTTTTTGCGATTTTCTCAAAATCGGCTATAACGATTTTTTTAAATTTATTCTGTTTCTTAGATATTTAATGTCCTTTCATATAATTAAAAGAATTTCTCAGAAAAATGTCCTTCAAACGAGTAACCGGAAGTAGCCTTACCATTAACTGTGAATAAAATAACTATGAAACTGAAAGTTGTAAATAAATGAAAATTTGTATTTATGATCCTAACTACCTCTGTATGCTAAATCAAGCATTTTGTTAGAATTGAATATCCGAAAGTACAACTTTAATTGTATTAATTTTAAATATTTTTGTTTTTCGCGATTTTCTCGAAATCAACTGTAAAGATTTTAGGAAACTTATTGCGTTGCTTACACATTTAACAGTCTTTCATATAGTTTACGCAGTTTCTCAGAAACTACTCCGTAAATGGAGTAACCAGACGTTGCTTCACCATTTACTTAAAATAATATAACTATGAAACTAAAGCGTTATAGCTGAATGAAAATGTATATTTATGGCCGTAACTACATTGGTATGCCATATAAAGAATTTGGTTAAAATCGAATAACCGGAAGTTCCACTTTACTTCTGTCATTTTTAGATATTTTCCGAATTTTCGTTTTTTGCGATGTTCTTGAAATCTGTTCCAACAATTCTTTAAAAGTTAATAAATTTTTTGCTACTTCATTCACTTCTATATGAATCAAGCTATACCTCTAATAAATTTTCTAAAATTCAGAAACCGGAAGTACTTAGTGTATTAACTGCGAACAACATCTCCAAAGCTAATTATGATATAAGAATGAAATTGTATATCTAAGTTTTTTATCTTCTGCACATGACACGTCAAGAATTTAGGTAAAATTGAATGACCGAAAGTGCCACTTTATTGCGATTTTTAAGTTTTTTTGCGATTTTCTCGAAAACAGACAACCTTTATTTTTAAATGTGCTACGGTAATTATGTGTTTAATGCCCCTTTACGCGAACTTGACATTTTTTTTGAAAAAATTCGTCGAAGCAAGTTATGGGACAAAATTTCCGGAGTTAAGCAGCCTTTCGCATGTGCACTAACTTGTATGGGTCACAGTTACAATTATCGTTTCCAAAATAATCTAATTATTTGTTGGCACTAGTAGCATATCTATGTGCGTAAGAGAACGTTGTGCGTTGTCTCACCCCAAATTTTTTATCATTCTTGGCTAATTTTAACTAATATCTATAAGAGGAAATTAGGTACAGATATCTAATGTAAATTGAAGGTGGCAAGGCACTTTTGATAAACTAATTCAAAAGTTTACTTGATTGAAAGCGAATGTCATAATGCATTTTCAACTATAAATCCTATTGAAGGCATTAGAAATTTTTCTCAAAGAGGTGGTGATAATAATAACATCAATTTTAGCTTAAAATTTTAAATAAATATTCCACAATGCGTGCGGCATAGGATTGGAATATGCGATATTTACATGATGAATATGTATCTGATAAGCAGGATGAGGGAAGCAGAATGGTGGATAATGCCATTCGCATGGGTGGCGAGGTCGTCCTATAAATGATTGAAATAGAATAGTTGAAGTAAAATGATTGAAACAAAATGGCCAAGCAAAATCGTATATAATCCTCGCCCATGATACCTTTTGTTGTAATATCTTATCCGTCTGATGGTGATTAAACCAAGTTATTGCTATCTCTAGACATCATGTCATGCAATCTGCATGTCTCATCTAACTCATCTGCTCTATCATCTTAACGTTTCAGATGTTTCGCTAATTTAATATCCGGATCGCAGAAATTATATGCTCGTAAATGTAATTCAATAGGAAACTTATTAATTAGATCGTTTATAAGATCGCGGACTCTCTTTCCTTTTCTCAAATTGATCTTTAGTACACTAAAGTCGTACTCCCTTCTCTCTCGTTGCGAAGAAGCATTCTGAGAATATTTCACTCCAATGAATCAATTTTTACTTAATAACGCCATGCTCGTTAAATATACCTATGATGCAGAAATAACAATTGAAAAGTCTTTAAATGTTTAATACTTTTCTATGCTATCATATATACATACTTAAGTTGAATATCCATTTTGGTTACATTTTTTAGAAGTAGAGATTTTATCTTAAATTACTAAACTTACTTATATATGTACAATGCAATAACTTTGCTCTTAAAAATGCTCGGCATTTAAGTTAACTCTAAATAAATTTATAGTGTAGCTTTCATACAAATCTAACATATTTACAAGTATCGCGTTATGTTGAGTTACTCCTTCATAAACTACTACATTATGTATATATGATATAAATTTAGTTTTTAAATTTGTATTATTTTTGATTACAGCAGCAGTTGCTAGGCTACAACATTTATGAGGTAATTCCAACAAACGAGAAAGTTAGCATAACCTCAGATTGATTTAAAGCTATAAATGACCTTATAATGCTTCTTATGTGGGATATCATTTCCAATCAACTTAACATTTCAAGTTCGTAACTGAGCACGTCATTTAGAGAAAATAAATCATTAATTTCGCTTTTAGTAAATTTAAGGGCAACTACACTGCCGTTTTCTAACCTTTCTTCTATCACTTTACCTGCAGCACTTAAAATAAATATTATAGATTCCGATATCAATATAAAAAATGTGCAATCTGAAGAGCAGTCTCTTGTACGTATTTCGTTTATTGTAGCTTTGATTAATTTTTCGCACACTAAGATGAAATACCAATCATTCTTGGTTGGTAAAATGGTGCTTTGTTGTTGTTGTGAATGTTTAACATAATAATTTATGTAGCCCAATCGAATTATGGAATTTACATATACTTACATTGAATTTTATTACACTCGTAATCATGAAATCGATGTCTAATACAATTTAATAGTTCTTCAATCACCACACATTTTTGCGAGTATAATAACTGTTTGTTTATTTGATCATAATAGGAATTATAACCGTCAGCACTAGTAGTAACAACATCAGTATTAACATGTTGATTATTCACCTCTTCGTTTCTTTTATAAGTTATAGTTGTAGTTGTAACAGTTAAATCTCTCATATTAGTATTTCTAGCTTCTATTTCATCTACATTAAAGTTTGTAAATAAAGAATTGTCGCCTCTTTATAACAATTCATGTTAAATTGATCATAAGCGTTTCTATCAGCAATTCTCTCTCTTAATCTCATATTAATTTTACGAAAACTTTAGAATAAAAATTTTTGTCATTGAATTTATCAAGCGTAAGTTAGTAGCTAACAGTCATCTTCGTAATGCCACTATCTACCCTTACTTCATCGAAATAAATTAAAGTGGGTCAGGTACGGGGGGAGGATTGAGAAAGAGGACGTTTGTATTATCATTCTTAGATAAATATAAACGAACCTATTTATTCCTATCCGTTAGCTTGAACATGGATGTTTGATTTCAGATATATAAGAGTGTAGACTGAGGATAGAGGAGCGGTAGAATTCTAGTCAGCTTAGTAGAACTAGTCTGCAGCTATATCATTTCATTTTTATACAAACATTTGAAGTTACACTATCTTCATCATCACTATAGAGATAGATTTAGTATAATTTAAACGGCGCACTGATGGTAAAATTTTAATTTAAACTTAAGTGTTATGAAAATATTTATAAATTATGCAAACTAAATTAAAAATGTATGATAATATAACTTAAAATTATATCTACTCTGATGGGATACATAAAAACTGTCTATTACTTTTAAAAATTATAAATTATAAGTTAAGCTATTATGTTAATTTATATGATATATATATAAATATGCTAACTAAATAAAAATTATAATGAAATATATAAAGTACTAGAATTGAGATAATGCACTTTGAATATTATAAAAAAACGTAATTGCATTATGAGAAGATTTTTCCTGAGTTCAAAATTTCCAATTTTAGTTGCACTTTCGAACGACCAGGAAAACGTAAATATTATTAGACCTGGCATTTGGTCATGGATGTGTCAATATAACGTTAAAGGTTTTATGTGTTGGGAGGGCATTCCTAAAAGTGGTGAATTTTTATTTTTAAAATTAGCACTTATAGACTTGCATTCCTTTAAATATGCAAGTATTTATACTGCAAACCTAGGCTACATATAAATAATATGAAATGCTCATTTATAAAGTGTGTTATGTTAAAAATGGAAATTAAAATTTGGAGGATCCGTATTATGTGGGATATTGCGTTTACACATGCTTTTAAAAATGTAGCAAATTGCTAGTGACATATGTAGCACGTATGCTAAATAAATGTTGGTTTATGTAGAAATGGAATGATAAAATTGCACTATAGTTATTACAAGTGCATATGCTCGCATAGTAGATTATTTAATTAAATTTATTGAAATATTTATCTTTTATAATGGTAATTTATATATGGGCATGTAGCTAAATAAATGCTTACAATGATGCTTCCGTTTATGTGTAAATTAATTGCATCGAATTTTCTAGTCTTGAGTTGTGGCGTCATTAGTTTATGCGTGTTAAAGAATTCAGAAAGCTTGAAATATGCTGACAAGTTTGTATAAGTATAAATCGCGATGGCATGGATTAAGGCGCGAATAAAACCGCGAAACCGCTGAATAAAGCGCGAGTGAAACAGTGAAATTGCGAATAAAACCTCAAACTGCGGATTAAGCTGCGAAATCGCGAGTAAAATCGCGTAGCCGGGAATAGAAACCGCAATTAAACCGCGAAACAGCTAATAAAACCGCGGAACAGCAAATAGAATCGAAAAACCGCGAATAAAATCCCGAAACAACGAATAACACCCCGAATTTTTACAGCCTTAGTGCGGGTCTCGAGTTAACCCTTTTCACCGAGGCTGGGAAGCTAATCAGACCCCACTAATCCTATCTACTCTTAATGTAAACTATAAACATTTTTATATAAAATATGTAAATTTGTTTCTTAAGTCAATGGTGGCATATGCTTTGAATTAATTGTATAGCAGCAAGTTTTATGGTTAATAAAAAGCAACCTCTTAAGTATGCAACAATAGGTAGCGCTAGAATTACAAGATCAAACTTGAAATTAAAATATCTTTTTGAAACAAAGTTGATAGATTATTTGGCGATCGTCTAATAAGTATTCTTCAATACTCGCTCGAAAGTAGAATATCACTGCTCGCAATCATATATGTCGTTTTCGGTTTTAGTTATGAAAACTGCTGTTGTTCCAATTCTTATCATGTTTTAAATTGCATACAGTATATAGACACTTATATGATAAATTTTATTGCAATCCTTAATATTTTTAAAACTATATGGTTTCTGGGAAATTCATATATAGATTTTAATAACGTCACCCGAACGTAGGTATTTATAAAAGTGGAAAAAGGAAAGATATAGATGTATTACGGATGAAAAGAAGGAATTTACCGACCCCGGTGGTCTTAACGATTCTAAATTACGCCTTTATTTCCTACTTGTATTTAATTTGTCCATATTCTGTTGTTAAACTAAATTTTTAGAAATATTAATATATAAACATACTCAATTCGAACTTTTACATATAAGTATGTAACAAAGTCAAAACGGTAAATGCTCTCTTTCTCTCACTCTCTTTTTCTCTCTCTCACTCTATCCGAAGAAAATGTTTGCCTACATCTTCTCCACTTGTGCAAATACCCGTGTAGAAATGATAATATTACTTGCGGCATATTATAATATAAATATAATATTTTGCTTTCAGAAATATTTCAAAAAGAACCCGCAACAATAAAAACACACCTTAAATAGAATGTGCTGACTAAACGGAAATGAAAATTGAAAATAACTAGTTTACAAGCTCAGATACATAATCTGAAAGAAAATGTAGATCCAAAGAAAGTAGCAGTAGTGAGATTGACCGTAAAGATGAGATGAACCAAGTATTTTACCATCAGATCCGTTAGGCGTCCCATGAGCACCACAAAGAACTCCACATTCTTGTCTTTCATTCACTGGCAATGAAAATATACGACTTCTTCAACTAGCAGAAGGAGCTGAAAATATTTTCGTAAGCCTGATCATTTAAAAGGAATGTCAAAAGTTGAATGAAAAGTATACTTTTAATGCCGAGCGAGTTTTGAAATTCCATTTCTTCGGAAAACAATATTCGAAAGAATACTGTTTGCTGTTAAAACTTTTTCGCTTTGCAAGTAATGATAATTTTTATACAAATTCTCCAAGCTGATGGTATGTCAAACTTTTTCCTATTGTCAATCACTTTTGTTCTCAATGTTTCCGTGTTCATGCTTTAGACACACAAGGCATATGTCTTTATTAGGCGGAAATAGCTAAATTGCGTTCCATAAATTGATTTGTATAGGTCATTCGCACAAGTATTATTTTACTTTATTCTTTGCAAGTATCCCTATAAAAATCAAACATCGGCGTAAAAGAAGTGAGTTGTAATAGCTTATTCGTACTATTGCTAATTCAGTGGGTAAGTAGATTAGGTAGATTATGAGAAAGTTTGTAAAAAAGGCTTTAACATTATGAAAAGCACAAATTCTGCAATTTTCAAAATACAAAATTCTATTTAAAGTTCTTAGCCCTTGGACATTTCAAAAGTATTCTGTGTCAGTCAACTTTGTGTTTCAAGCGTGGTAAAACCTAAGATGTTTAAAAGTATTAATCGGCATACAGACAGGTTTTCATTTTTGGCACCTAAACTAAACTGTTGCTTATCTTTTAGATGGTTGCTCTTCTTCCTAAGGTCTTAATTTGTTTCGTTGAATGAAGCATAAGAACACCCAAATACTTTTCTTCGATCATAGTTAATGCCATTTCAAAACATTTCGAAAACTTGTTTTTCGTTTTCCCTGTTTAAACAAATTGCATATTCTCGTAACGTTTTTGTTCACACAGTCTGGGAGAACACCTTGTACCCATTATTCTTGCTTCTTTCATTACATTCTGTAAGCAATAAGTTTTAATAATTATTAAAATTTGCGGTAATATGATATAACGTATCTACTAATCTATTTTATGAAATATAATGTCCACCAGTGTCATGTAATTGGGTAATTTCATGTTTATCATGAAAATTTAATGTTAAGTTTTCAGCTATACTAATGGTAGGCTTTAAACGAAATTAGCATAATAAGTGTTTATATGTGCTAAGGACGTGGTGGACGACTAAATTGAAACATGTCAAAGGCCTCATTACATAGTTTAAAGGTCGATCCCGTCTCAGCTTTTAGCTTTACTTTCAATTGTTGTAAGTTTGTTGCTTTATAAATTTCACGATGTCCGCTTTACATCTACGATATAGTGTTAGGTATTTCTTTCAAATATTTCATTAACCAAGTTTCCATTCTAAATCACCTCATATATACGACAAATTCGTTTTACATTCAAACCATGTTCATTTCATCTATCAATTTTGTAATTTCACATTTACAATTTATTGACACGTTATGATAATTGCTATAATTTTAAATCTAAGTATAAAATAAATAAATCATAGGATGGAATACTGTGTTACATATTTCTAGAATGATGAAGTATTTATTGCTAGATTGAGGCAAATCAGGTGCACTGGGTTACAGGGTAATAGTAGGCTAACCAGGTAACGAATAAAGCACTGCGTAAACAAAGATATTGTCTGACCAGAACAGCTTTGCTCGGGAAGAGAGTGGTGAACGGTGTAGGATTTTCGTAAACGTTGGAGCAGTTGCCTGTTCTAGAAGAAAAAACAGTAATACGGTAACGAGATAGAAAATTTAAAGCGAATGAGTTCCACATTTTTAGTCTTACGAGAATTCTGCAGAATATTGTAATGTGCCTTTACCTGGCATCCATTTTGGTTTGAAATAAATAATTAATTGAGTAATTATTAAACACGAACTCGACGCTTAGTTCAGGTATAGACCCATTAACTGTATATAATTTAAATTATTTTTACTAATTCATAATTAGAACATCCTGTATATATTTTATTTAAGCATTTCATATTTAATTATCGACATTTTACCGTTTGCTAATATTAATAGTTTTGTAATTAATCCTCCATTCATTTTTATATTAGATAAGGTACGTAAATAATCGAGGAGTTCGTGATCGTTGACCTACACTAGATAAAACATAGTTAAGCAGGTCAAAGAACGTGACCTTACAAGAAAAACATAGGAGTGCATCCTCTCAGATAATATAGTGCATACGATGTTAAACTTTTATGGAAAGTTTCATACTTTGTTAATTAGAATAATCACTTTAGCGTAATTAACTCACGATTGAATTATTTAATTTTAAGTACGTATTAATTATTACCGTATTGTGTAAAATTTTGAACGAATTATTTCGAATAGTTTAGCTGATTAGGACATATTATTAATTAGTTTTGTGCAGGAGCAATGCCATCAATATAAATTGTTACTACTCCTAGGGTATAAAAATAGCGCATCTAATAATGTAATAATTATTAATCAGATGAGCCCCGTTAACCAGAAAGTTTGCTTCTAATTGAATTCATTGATAACGAGTTTACTATAAAAGCCGCTACGTTAGACCATTTTAAACAGGGGTGATCCTAACTACAGGGAGAAAGCGGCCGTTCCTCGATATCAAGTGTTTTCTGACTTCCTAGAGCACAGAAACGCTAAAACTGCGAAAGGGTACAATATTATAAACCATCCCTAAATACCGAGGGGTTTTATCTTTATTTTACCGGCTTAAAATTAAATTCGCGAACTTACAGTATCTTGGTTTACTTTCCGAAATAAACTAAACGAAGTGCAAATACAGGCCGCAATTTTCTAAATTGAATATAAAATAGCGCTCTTTTACAGAAGACGTAGTATGTCCGAAGTCACGAAGTTTGTTACCGCGTATTTCACTTTGATTTCAAATTAAACAATTTTAAACCATTTTATAAAAGGGTGAACTGTTCTAGAACTTACCTTATTGTTGAAAAGCACTGCGGCTTATTCCTTCCCTCTACGGTACCGAGATCCAACCCTAGCTTGGGTCGTACGGCACATATTGACAACCCCCTTTGGTGGATGCCGCTTCTCCCTTACCTAAGTAACCTCCACGTTAAGAACAATTAAACCTTCACTAAATTTCATTTACATAATGCACCAAAAACCGATGAAAACTGCATAATTAATTGCACCGCAAACACACAAACAAACTTCGCCATTTTGATATACTACCCATAAATCTTTGCGATCGATTAACATTTCAATAGAAGCGCACTTAAGTGCCCTCTGGTATCCCCGACACAAATAGAAGCAAGTGCTAGCTATTGTAAATAGGTTTCAAACTAGACTTAAACTCAAATTGTAAATAGCAACGTCTATTAATTAAAAATAAATGATTTACTGTCTTAAGACTTCTTATTTAAAGGTATAAAAATACATTCAGGTATTAAAGCAGTGCACTGTAAGAGTAGTTCGAATATAACATATAAGAATAAAGGTAAAATATGAATAAAAATAAGTTATTCCAAATATACAGTTCCGAGCACGTATAAATTTCAAAAACGTAGTTTGCAAACAAGGTTAACTAAATAAAATACATTAAATTGTATCACTAAACTGAACGTATATAAAGTATAACAATACAAATGTGTACACCAATCTCGATAAATAAATGACAAAGGTAAAAAGCCTATAAATAGTAACTAAATCAAATATCAGGTTTTAATTAAACTAATTAGAGCAAAGTCATGACTAAGATATACATACACAGAGTGTAGCAAAACCGAAACTGTAAATATTATTGATCTAGAACCTTTAATAAACCTCAGTTCACACTCAGAAGAAGCCGTATAAATAATTTTAACTTGTATATATTAAGATAAGTTTTACAGAACTGCCATTACGTCCAAAAGACTGTCCTGGACCTTTCTTCAACTAAAATGGAGCTATTCCGCGGTATACATGTTTCAGTGTTTGAACTAAGTCCCAACATCTATTACGATCAAGAACTAGCCAAACTCGTTAAATATTTTCGAACACTCGTTAAAATATAACCTATAAAAGAAAATACAAAGTTTTTGCTTGCATTGCGCATTTTAAAGGCGAAATATATGCATGAATAACTAATAGAATGTCTGAAAGATAACGTTGAATATCTAGCTATAGGGCTGAAACAAATTTAAATAATTGTTAATGCACTTGTATAGCATGGCTTTATGCACATATGTACATCATATGTTTTAAGGTACGTAACCCTATAAAAGAAGCAGGTGAAATAGCAGAGCACAAATACTGTAAGAAAGTTCTAGCGTTTATTTTCTAAACAAACTTGCTATATTTTGGCTTTTAACAATAATTAAGGTACAAATTTAATTGATTATAACGATGGTAAGATGACAACATATTTTTAAAATAAATTGGTTTAGAATTGAAAGGAATAAAATTTTTGTATTACAGATCAAAAGAATGTTCATGTTGATAACCTCATCTGTTATTCAGGCAACAATATGAATAATGTTCTAGAATATTTTAAATTACAAAGTATACATTTGAATTCTAATGAAGTTAAGGCAAATCCCATTTTGTTTTAAAACATTTAAGCTCAACCAAATTTATATAACAATTAACAACTTCAGCTAAGACGTTTTGCAAGTATAATAAAGAAATTTGTTAACAAATTGTTGAATTTAGAATAAATGAAGCAAATTTAGAATTGCCCCTAATACATTGTTATAAAACTAGTACGTGAATTAATAGTTTAGCTAGATTAAATTATTTAAGTAAGTGAAAAATAAACCATAATTGCCAATGATTCGTTATATTTTCAAACAGCTAATCAGAAAGTAATTTCGTTAAATAAAAATTGCAATAAGTAACAAAATGAGCGAGTATTAAAATTTATAAGCGCATTACAATATTAAGTTAACTTTCAACTTCAAAGAATCAATACAATTAAAAGAAATGTAGTAGAGGTGTTGCTAGATCTTGCTTAACCATGACATGTTTCTTTTTGTAAGCTTAAAACGAAAAGTTTAAGTAAAAAAAAACAAAAGATAATACCGTCTCGTCGACTAGGGGCATACGGGGTCAATGAAAAACAAAATTATATACAGAAACACCAACATTCCGTTGTAATAAGATGAAGATGGTATGTTCAAGTCAAACAATGTAAACTGGAAGTTTTCGCCTTCAAGAAGCAGATTGCAGCGTAGCACAGCAGGTTTCCATGTATGCATATTAATTGTTTCTACGGTCGAGCAGCTACTGGAACCTCTCAAACGAGAAAATTCGAATAAATCCAAAAGAAATAAAATAACGACGTTATAAAGAATGTTAAAAGTTAAAGAGTGAACCTTAAATAGCGATAAAAAGACAACCTACTCCATTTTACTAATAAGTTAGATGAACAAAAATAAATTTCACGTTTAGAAATCGCTTTAATCGTGTTAGCGAGTATAGCTTCAAATTGAAAACAAAACTTATATCAGAGGAGATCAGTAGGGCGCAAGTCATAACTGCCAAATCTTCAGCAACACATAACCGTAGTATCAATTCATAATTCATAGAAGGGTATCCTACTTATAGAAAAATTAATAAAATTAATTAAAGACTGGTTGAAATTATAAACTGGGAATATTTGTAACACTCATAAATATTAAATACCTATAGAAAATAAACAAGTATGTTAGAAGCGAAAACTTTAATTTAAGTTTTCCCAAATGTATCACAAAGCATGGGCTTAACACGTAGAGCCTAATTGCAAATACAATAAGCACACAAAGCATACAAATAAATACTAAAATGAGTTATAAACAATACAAAATTTATAGAATTAGTTAAATGAAATTTCTTAGTGCCCAAAAATGACACGGAGCGAAAAGCAACCGTGGTAATATCGTCAGATAAGTCTAAGTTGAAACAATTGACTTTTTAAATTTCACATTGAGTTCAGAGAGAAGTAACCTTATAGATATAGAATGGTCAAAATATTTTGACCTTGTAAGGTCAGGCGATGGGATACGGCCATTTTGACCCTATTTGTTGCCTCAAGCTGTTGAATCAGATTGTTAGCAGCATTAATAGATTGCAAACCACTCAGTTTTAACCTACCGACTTTCTGTACACAGCCTAATGTTTAAAATTAACAGGGAAATTTCGAATAATGGGAATATTAAAGTAAAGTTCTGAATGAAGATTGTAATACCTGTTGTGCATAGATACCACTATTTCATCCAACCATTCCAATTTCCTTTAGTCATGTCATTTAACTGTGCTTGAGAATTCCCGTCCTGAAGAAATCGACTTTACCGTTCTTGAATGTGTAACATTTTGGAAGGTAGTACTATTTCAATTATTAGCTCTACCAACCTTGGTCATGCTCTTAATTTCATTAATGACAATTCGTCGTTCCTTCAAAATCGATAAGATTGCATCGTCAAGTATTACTTGTTAAACTAAAAATTTAAAATAACTAGTAAAACGAATTAGACGAAATAGGAACTATTTGACAGCTAATTTAATTCTCTGTAAAACAAAAAACTCTAAACTACAGCTGTTTCATTTCTATTTTATCAAATACTATGTCATAATTGCGCTTATTTTGAGCGTTGTTTTACAAACTCATCTCTTCATAAATTAGTTACTAAACGTTAAATAATTTATGCTGTGTTCAGTTAGTAATATTCTTAAAATACTATGGGAATTTTTAATAAAAAATGTCTAATTTTTTGCATAAAATTTGACGGATAATTCTTAACTGCTAAATGGTTTTTAATAATATTTAAATTATTTCTCTGACAAATTCTTTATTATAGTGGTAGAAGTATTTTTAGGTTCCCACTAACTCACTCACACTAACTCTGAAATATCCTAATAAATCATTAAATTTATATAATAATTCAACAATGATTCTTCAAACGTGAGTTTGTGTTTAGGTCTTTCGAAAAGCAAACTAAAATATAAGTAGATCTTACGAAGTTTTTCGATAACAAAGTTTTTGAAATTTTCACTCTACCTGAGTAAAAAATGTCATTAAGGCTCTTTGTTCTTTTTCGTATTAGAAATGTGCTGGCTGCATTCTTATTGTAAGACCCCAGCATACCCAAGTTTTGTATCTACCTACATTGGCATATTCATAACATAAACGTTGTAGTTTATGATATTACACGTTTTTGTTCATATTTGTTCTTGAATATTATTGTTATTAATAAATTTATTTATATTACTGGAAAACCAAAGAAATGTCCAAATTAGTAAATTTCTCGCACAATGTGCTGTTTTGAGCATAATAAACTTACTTAATATGTTTTAAATTTAATAATTAGTAATTGCAAATAGCATGAAATATTTAAATGTATTATCAAGAAAAATAATTAATTTTATTAATTATAAAAGTTCCATTTTCAAATTACCCTAGTGCACAAGACCTTGTTTTCAACATCCTAAATCTAATAATTATAAATGAGATAATAGATAAGGGAAAGCGTTTAACGCAAACGTTTTCAAATAAAACGAAAGAATTGGTGTAACTTTGCAAGTTGGAATCGCTGCATCGTTTAATATATGTGTAACTAAAGCACTGCTACAATTGATCCCTTGTGTCGCACTTCTCAGTTTGAAAAGGCAGTTGTAAAATCTCGGTTGATTTCTACGCTCTATTTCATTTATTCGCAATAATCAAAACAAGTTTAAGTTAATTTAATCGTCTTACTATTTATACCAAAACAGTTAATTTATTATAACTAAAAGCTTCTAACTTCGTTATAATAGAACGAATTTCCATAAAATACTCTTCTTATGCTCATACATCATTCGACGCCGTGTCACAATAAATTTAGTAAACCTTGTTAGTTAAAACGTTTCGTATTATTAAGGACTCTTATTATTAAATAATGCAGTATACTGTGCAAGGAATTGCAAATTTATGGATTAAGTATTATTTCAGTTACAAATACGGCAAAAAAACGTTTTCATTTTAATTACTAAAAAGATATTTGATAAAATTCCCAGAAATTACTTTATTGCCTATACTAAAATACAATATCGCAGAATCGTATTAATCGAGCTTGTAGCAACTAAACGTACTAAATTGGGCGCATACAATAGTAGCCGTACACGATAGCTGACGTGATTAACATTAGGGATTGAAACTAGAATGTTTTATAAAGTAATTAAATCATTAACTGTACCAATAAACGTTTGAGTTAATTATAATATCACAAACTATTTCGGTATAATTTAGGATGCATTATACAGGAAGTTAAGTATCCTAGGACTTATTTAATTGCATTATTTAGCTATAGGATTTACAGCTAGCTTGATGATATTCCGAAAAAGTCAAAACCATTTCTATAAAACTAATTTAAATTAACTTAAAACGTATTCACTACGTGCCTTGTAATAGATATTGATAAGTATTTTCTGATCATGGAAAATGTTTACCTGGGAATAATAAGCGACCTATCGTAAATTGTCGTTCTTCTTAAAGCTACTGTCTTCTAAATGTACGATACCACCGCACCATAATAAAATGACTAAACCTATTGCAATATTTAGTTGCTATTTTGTATAAATAACTACGATTTATATTTATGAAAACGCAATTTTGCATTATAATAAAATAACAAATAACGATATCTGTGACTTGTGCAAGTCCTTATAGTTTACTTGGATATACCTAAGGAAATCTAAATAGTTTTCTATAGTTTCACAAATAACAGAGATATCGACATTTTCCGTGCAGTTAAAAAGGCGACGGTAGATTTTAGTTTCCACCATAGCGTTTATTACCAAAGATGAGACCAGGAATGCTATATTCCTACAGACCAACGAGAAACTGAGAGAGTCAACTAGCAGAACATATTTCAGAACGGAGAATCGCGGATTCATTTATGCCAAATGGTTCTGTATTGAGAGATATCATTTACTATTGTTTCTGTGAGTGTCCTGCTTTGTCCATAACAATTGTAATATAAATTAAAACAAAATTGTTTTATCTATTGTCACCTTATAATAAGGCCATGCTGTAATAATCGGGATTGTCGTATTCTAGTGGAGGCATCGCGTTGTAACCCCCACCATCAAAATTGTATACCCTTGTATATCCTGTACAAACATCGAGTTATTGTTATTGTGCTATTAATCCTTAGTTAACGCCATGTAACTCGATAGGCTAGATTTTAGAACGATGACTTACTACGATTATAAAAAAATGTTTTAACAAGAGGAATGCCTAGTAAGTATTCAGACGGCATTTGGAGACTCTTCACCTTCACATATTACAATATTCAATTAGTAAGCCCAATTTTAAAGAGGACGGTAGTCATTAAAACATGATTCGCACACCGACAGACCGCAAACTGCAGTTACCGTAGAAAACATCACTGCTTTAAAAAATTAGCGAAAAAAAATTGACGAGTAACATATTGCTAAATAGAGACAAACTTAGTTATTGGATCGATATCAACATAAACAATATTAGATGACCACCTAGTCTCGTCAAGAGACCAAGCGCTGAATTGCGTGATTTCTTATGACAACGACAAGGCCTCATCTCACATCGCGGTTAGAACAATTGCGTTTTTCATCGCCTTAAAATTTAAAATTTTGCCACATCCGTCCTACAATTTTTTCCTATTTCCACATATTAAGAAACAGTTGCACGGACGTCGGGTTCCCTCAGATAAAATAGCAATTGCAGCTTATGAGGATGCGGTAATGAAGACACCAAAAGGAAAGTGGCCTGAGACTTTTCATATGTGGCATTTCCGCATGAACAAATGTATAAAAGCAAAGGGGAGTTACTTTGAAAAATTAAAATAAAGGGTAACAAGCACTAGTTTCCGAGTATCATGATCATTACAGCATGGTCCTCGTATGCGTTGTGATCAAAAGAAAAAGAAGAAAAAGGAAAAGAAACTCTTTTACTATTTCTAGCTAAAGATAAACAATAACCCAGGTTTGTAATTAATTTTAATTATATATTATATTCCATTAATTATCCCGATGGTATGGATGCTCTCTGTATATACAATATACGTAAGAATATAATGAGACTCTGTGAACTAATAATGCTATAAGTTTCTCGTTGGATTAGCAATACTGTGCGAGCTCTCGTGACCTGATCTGGATTGGATTAATTAGTCATAACCTAACTGCTAAAACTAACGACATGTAAGTGTTAAAACAGAGTTAATGTCAGTAAACCAAATGCAACATTAATCATTAATAAATACCAATTAAAGAAAACAAACCAACTTTAGAAACATCTTATAACCAATATAGATACAATCCATTATATGGCAACCTGTGCTCTAGGAGCTTGGTTGGGAAGCTCTTATACATCTACTTTATAGTCCGGATCAGGTTCCAAGTAAATACCGCCTGTTCCTGTCTATGGCGAAAGATTTTGCTGGTAAAAGATTCGCCTCAAGAAAAGCGTGTGAAAATCGTCTGTCCCAGTTTTTCCAATAGGGACGAGAGTTTCTATAATAGAGGCATAATAGAATTACCTTCAAAATGGCAACAAGTTATTGAATAAAGTAGGTAAGGCGGCGGTTTGGCCTTGGAAAACTTTAAGGATCGTGGGAACTTTTTCTACGTGGGTGGTCCGGGTAATTGTAAAGACCGTGGGAAGATTCTGGAGACCGTGGGAAAATTTCGGAGAGCGTGGGATCTTTTTTATGCCAGCGGCCTGCTCAGTATTTATTCGAAACCTTCTATTAGGACTCTACCCCACGTGCAGCGCACCTTCTACCAGAGCTTCGCCCCCATGAGGGGGC
>JAHWXV010065907.1:0-21847 GCA_024586415.1 Phrixothrix hirtus | reverse complement strand
AACCCCTTTTTGAAAAATTCTAAAATTGTAGCTGATTTCAGACAATTGTCGGGAGATACTTGAGAGCAACTTCTAGACACAGTAACATTTGCTCAATTTAAAATTTGTTAAGTCAGTCGAATATATGAACTTAAGTGGACATTATCCTTGCAAGCTAAAGTTTGCAAAAATAATTCTTATAATTAGAATAAAAGAGAATCGTAGAAACTTGATAGTTCTATGAGCTTATCAATTCAGATTAAAAAGGTGCGCCATGTAGGCAATCGTAGAAACAATTAATGAGCTAACATAGACTTCAATATTTTTTCGAGCTTTAAGCCCTTAATTCTCAAATTAACAGTCGTAGTATATGCGACAATTTAATTTAAATAGTAATAAAGTTTGACTTGCCAAATTGGAAGCAAATAAAGAAAAGAAGAAGAAACGACCTTACGAGTTCTCTCACAACATCTCGGACGACACCCCCACCCAAAAAAAATCAGCAAGCTGGTATGTAATAAATTTAGAAAATACCCCTGAAAAAAAAAATATTAGTGATAACGAAACATACCAGCCAAGGTTTGCCTCAGCAGCAAGCAATTCTTAAGAGAACATGAAAATTAATTCGGTAATTAAAAATTTAGGTAATGATAAGGTAATTTTTGAAGAGATCAAAGGAAATTTTAAGGTAAAGAATTACATGATGCCGCAAGCAAGCCCCATTGAAGACAGTCCTTGCACTCCCTACGCTTCTCGATCACCTCGCCAGCCATGCTATCGGTAACAATCAGTTCGAAACAGCATTCCATTTTTAATACTTAACGCAAGTTATATGAATCAAAGGAATGAAAACTAAACTTTGACGTTATTACCTAAAAGGAAATAATAATGGTTTCAGAAATATAAATACAGCGTTGCCACTGTTAATTTAAAGTTAAAATTATAAAGGAAAATCTTTAAAGAGAAATTAATAAATTCTTATTTTGCCCTTAAAATATAATTCAACTAAATGTAACACACAGAGTGTTACAAAAGGGAGAGGCGTTTTGCGACCGTTGTATGCTGCGTTTGGTTGTTGTGGTAGCTGATGGTCTCCCTTTCTGGTACATTAAGTGCCAGAAATCGCCTAGAAGTTTCTTGAATGGCTCCTCGAATTCTTTTGGGAAATCGTATTTCGCTTCTTCGATGTCTTTCCTGTTCCGCGGTGGGACTGTTGCTTCTCCTTTCCAATAAACAGTGGTTCTGTTCGCTTTCCCGAAGTGAATATACCGGCGCGCGTAATCCATGGTCGCTTGATGTCTTGTCAACCATTGGTGACCTAGTATTGTAGGAGCACTTAGTGAGGGTTTCACATAAAATGTCTTTTCGGGAATTGCGCTGCCCACTGTGAGTGGTAGCTTTGCTTTTCCTAATATTTGTATTTTCTGTTGTGGGTTGGTCAGCTTGGCTATTGTGGGTTTTATCGTGTAGTTCGTTATGTAGTTTGCTTGGATCAGGTTGTGTGTTACGCCTCTATTTAGTAGCGCGTTTATCCGGCTCCCATTTATTTCGATTTGGATCCTTGGTAGCTGATCGTGTGGGCGGTTTGATTTATGGCTCTACTAGCTGAGACGTTTGGATTTCGACGGTCCCGGCCACTTGTTCGTTTCCCGGCGGCTTGTTCCTGTTCCTCCTCGTTGGACAGTTTCGATGGTAGTGTTTCCTTGGGCAGCAGGTGCATTGTGGCATTCCTGATTTCTTGGGTGCTTTGGCGATTTTCGTGTCCCGTTCGACTTGTTGCGCTGCATCTATGAACTTCGTTAATGTTTCGAAGTTCTTCCCGCTAAGATGGACTCAGATGAGCCCGTGGAGTATATTTACCATTGTCTTTACCATTGACTTTTATGGGCAGGAACTCCCTTACGGTGTCTTTATCCTGTTGATGGTTCCCGTAGTATTGTGCTCGGATCTTGTTTAGGGTTTCAAAACTACAGAAAGTGTCTAGGAAGGCCTGCTTAGATTACATGTAGTTCAGGAGGAAGTCCTCCCTTCCATCCCACCATTTCCGGTCATCTTTTGTCAGGAACTTCTTAAGTTCCTCCAGCTTTGCTTCATCTGGAATATTCGAGAATGCTGCTTCTATCTTTGTTAAGAAGGATTCTAGGTCTTCTAATGTGTCTCCGGAGAACTTGGTTATCTCGGGTTACATTAGTTATTTGAGTCCTTGGAGTAGTTTCTCCATGGGATTCTTGTTGATCATAATTTGGGCGCCACTAAGTTTTGTTTTTTCAGTCTCAGAACTGATGGATGATTTTGTTTCCCGGCTCTTGGATCTCAACTCCATGTCTGGTCGTTTATTCTTGTCTCCTATAGTGACCCACTAAGTTGGGCGCCAATTGTTACAAGGGGGTTACCCCTGAACTAACACACAAGCCCTATGTGGCAGTATCCCCTCTGCCTCGTCCTGGTAGGTCTCTGTGTATGTTGATACAACCAGCTTATTCTTTATAAGAGGGGAGCTGGACTGTATAGTCGCGGACATCTTGTAACTAATATTTACACCCTTAAATACTAATGTGACTCTTACTAACACGATAACTAGATACGAATGTTTAGCACTGAGTTCACGCCCAAAATAGCAAAGATTACTAACTAGCGATTGATTCTAGGTTAACAGTTAACTTACACGATAACTTGGATCAAATGTTTAGCACTCAATAAAATAATGTTCAAATCGTTTCACAAAGGAAATAACAATAAAGTCAATAAAATTTATCTGCCATGTACTGCGTCTGGGCGCCGGGCGTCGGGACGCTAGATGGCGGCGGAAATGTTGCGTCACGGCACTGGTCATCGGAACGGCTGATGGCTTACAGCAAGATGGCGTCGGGTTGTAGTCTAGAAGTGGAAGTTCCGTGGCGGATGATCTCGGAGGATGCTCTGGAAGTCACTTGCTGGCATTGTCAACTCAACTGGCTCTTGCTGAGTTTGGTCCTATCTTTATACCACTTCCAAGAGAAAGTGGCGAAATGCTGCTCAGGAAGTGGTAATCTTGAAATACCAATGAAAAATGGACTTTCTGATTCCTGCATGTATTATATATGCAATATAAGAGGTTATTTTGTCATCGGTACGTGTACACGTGTCGACAACCCCGTCCTGGACGGTGATTGGCTGCATCTTCACTTAATTTTGGAAGATGCGAGTCAACTCAGGAAGGACTTCTATGAATTTCGCCATTCCCTCTGCAAACGTGTTACACGTTTTCGTGGCTTCCAGGACTATTTTTCCTGTCTGGAGGATTTGTACGGCGTCGAAGCTCGTGGTGGTGGTATTCGCCTGCGAGGGTGCAGGTTGGCTTTCTCCGGTGGTGGCGTGACCGATCTTGTTGTTGCCTGCGCATATGTCGGGCCTGACCTTGTGGTTATTTGTTTGGGGCGGGTCGAACACCCCAAGGAAGCTTGACGTGTGTACACCCTAGCAGTTAGCGTACTTCGCAGGCACTTTACGCAACTTGATACTGCCCTTCAACGTTTTTGATTGTGGCCAAGTAAATGGCAGAGGTGGCATTAAATGGCAGTCTTTGCTTTGCGCGGTGACTCAATTGTCATACACAGAGCTAGGATAGTCTTCACGTCGTATATTGCCTTTCCACCTTAGAATTTTACGATCTCCAGGTAGTATAGAGGCATATGGATATTATCTGTGCCCTATTCATCCTGCGGACGGTTTGGACGGGGATTCCTTGTCTTTTGAAGTCGGTTTTGATGCCATCGCAGCTGACCTCTACCGGGAGGCTACGATTGACAACCCGGAGTTGTTTTTCGCTGCTGAAAAAGAACATATGGAAGTTTAAGTTTAAGTAGATGGCGACCCGTTGGTGATTATTGGCGGTTTGTAGGTGAATCATCTGAATTCCTTTGGACAGATTCTTCGCTTTTTTGATGATTGCTCCCATATGGTGCAGGTCTTCAGATACTTCCATCCAGAGAGTTTTGTTTCTTAAAATGATAGGCGGGACTTTGTTCCTTCTTCTTCCTGGGAGTTGCCTTCGTTTCTTCTTGACTTGGTTCAGTCGTGGCCAGTGGACTGAACTTATCCGATGTCGTTATTGTTGCCTTGGCCGCTGGTCCCGGGGTAGCTTGGTTGAGGGATTTTTGTTTCTTCTCCGTTTGAAAGGAGAAGCCGTTGTCTTGAGTGGCCATTGGTGTTGGTTGGATGGCCTGGTTTTCTTCTGAGGATGAGTAGTCGAAGATCTCTTCTACCATCCTCCGGGCGTCTCGTTGTGTGCATCCGAATTTCGCTGTGGCTACGTTGTTGTTATCTTCTTGCTCTTTTAGGAACTGTTTTGCGCGAACCAGACCTGCTGCAAAGTCTACTCTCAATTGGTTTAGTAATTCCTGCGGTAAACCATGAACTACTGCAGGACTTTGGATTGCATTAAATTCTTTTCCGGATTTATCTTCGCGGTTAACAACAGCACGCCTACGGTGTCTATCTGAGGCTTTGTAAGAGGTCACATCATCGGTTGGCACTGTCCAACACGTTATAATTTAGCGCACTATCGAACACCATTTGCGGAATTTGATACTGCTGCCGACCCACCGCAGCAAGCTGAGTTACAGTATCTAGGAGTATACAGGAGCGACCGTCTAATGCGTGTGTATCCGACGGCAGTCCGATGCACACCTTATTGTATTCTCTATTCTATTCTTAAATTTATGTTTTAGTAATAAGTGGTCTTATGGTCATTCTATACATTGTTTATGGAAACTTTCATAAATCGTTATAAACTATACCTATAATATACATTATTTATTAATATTAATGAAAATTTTGCATAGGAAGCAATATATTTACAATTTCTTTTAGGTTTAGTTATTTCACTGTCTGTCAATCTAGTGGGACTGGCGAATTCTATGAAGAAATTAGGAAATGTTTAGATGACAGCAGAAATACCGTCTGACGGGTGTTCCATTGCCTCAAGTGACGATGTTAATCTGGATGATGACGAAAACTGTTAGAAATTATTGAAGAAGCCGATAAAATGGTTCTGGAGAATGATAACTTTGATTCTGAGGATGATATTCCGCTTTCCAAAATCTCAACCATGGGAAATACTCTAACAAATGGTCAAAGAATAACACGACCAATGAACCTCCTTTTCTTAATTGTTATTCTGGAGTGCCAAATTTTATAAAAAAAATGGATGCTCCAACGCCATATAAATTATTTCAACTATTTGTTACCGATATCTTAATGGAAAATATTTTGTCTTTCGAACCAATTTACATTGTCAGCAAACTAGAAATAAATATTTACCTAGTAAACTATCAGAGATGAAGGCGTTTTTGGGAATAAACCTGCTAATGGGGATAAAATCTTTTCCAAGCTATAGAGACCGTTGGTCTAGTTTTCCTGATCTCCATGATCCCCACATAACCAAGTTGATGAGGGTAAAAACATTTGATTGGTTTCTCACCAATTTGCATATGAACCACAATACATTAATGGCTTAATGAAACGAAGATGGATATGGCAAACTGCATAAAGTGCGACTGTTGTTCACACATCTGTCGGAAACGTTTACAAACTGCATGGCACCCACTAAAGAAATTGCTCTTGATGAATCAGTGATTAAGTTCAAGGGTAGAAGTTCAATAAAGTAATATATCCCTAACAAACCGATAGAACGGGGTTACAAAGTTTGGATGGTAGCGGATAAGAACAGATACTGCCATAAATATGAAATATATACTGGTAAATCTAAACTAGGTATTGTGGAAATGAATTTGGGAGAACGAATTGTGCTTAAACTTGGAAATTATTTGCAGAGAAAAATCATTTATTATTTTTTGATAATTATTTTTATAGGATTGAAATTAATGGAAAAGTTAAATTTAAAAGGTTGGTTTGCTTGTAGAACAATAAACCCAAAACGAAAAAATATTCCCAACTTCAAATCGGACGAGGAAATAAAACGTAGTGAATACGAGTGGTTCTGTAGCAACTCTGGGTTATCGATGATTAAGTAGAAAGACAAAAGGTTGGTATGTAAATGTTTTATCAAGTTTCCATGATGCTATGGGCACTATAGAAGTAACAAGAAAGGCAAACGATGGTGTAAAAACTCTGATTATTTTTGATTACAATAAAAATATGAACTTTGTAGATAAGTTTGATCAATGTTTGTCGACATATTGTATAGACCGGAAGAGTCCTAAATGGTATCATCGAAATTTTTATTTCTTGGATGCAACCAGAGTTAATTGATTTGTAATTTACAAACTATTGGACTTGCCAAACCTATCATTGAAGGATTTCCGTAGACGTGTTGTTAATGGTTTGGTAAGCGAAACAGTATTATCAAAAGATCAAAAAAGACCTCTATCTAGCGATTCTTCACCAGCAATTTGTATTAAAAGAAGTAAACCATTTCTGCCTCTTGAAATACAACAAAACGAATCGTCACACCAACCATACGTCGAAGATGTAGACAGTGTAGTGTTAAAAAGCTCCTATTCGAACAGACTGAATGTGTTCTATTTGCAGATACCATTGGTTTAGGGAAAGACAAAACATGCTTTCAAGAGTTAAGAATTTAAATCATTTTTGTCTAGCAAACATTACATTTTAATAATGAAAGCATTGTTAAATTTGTTTGTTTTAATTAAAATTCAATAAAAAAAATTCTTCCCTATTTCTCCATCAGTTTTCTTACCACTGAAAGGGTTAAATTTGTGGACCCTAACTTTTAAGAGATTTATAGTGTAAAATGTTAAAATAGTGTTAAATTTATTATTTTTATGAGTTTATTATTAAATTAAATGCTTTCAACCTTTTAGAATTTGAATAATGAGTTTGAATAAGGGTATTCTATATTCTTCATTAGAATGAAATTATAAATTTAAATTTAACACTTAAAGTACGAACGAGAAGATGTCAAAAGAATAATATAGGTTTTACGGTAAATTAAATGTATTTATTAAAAATGTTCAAATTGTATATACACAAAGCATTGCATTATCTAAAATACAAGTTTTAAAAGACCACCTGTCAGATTGTAAATAAATGCAGAAATAAAATCAAATTTAACAATAACCATATCTAATAAATGATCGATATTAATTCTATCATCGTTAACAATGCCCCGAATTCGTGAATAACGGATAACAACCAAACTAGATATTTTCAAATCAAAATTGATAAATTAAAATAACTTAGTTTTAAGTTGACAAGATAAGTTCCTATGAATTTAACGAACAAGTTGAACATTTTAGTTAGGTATAATAATAAAATTATGATTTGCTAATCCGATCATCAGTGATTTGAATTTCGTAGTAATTCAAATCAATAATTCTTTTATTAAGCTCGTGTTTTCGTAGTACATATAATTCGGACGTTAACAGCTTCTAGAAATTGAGTATTTGTTTAAATATGTGTATATGTGGATTCTTGTGGGCCGTTGGTTTTGATATTTAATATACTTTTAAGTTAGATATGCAAACTATAGTTTACTTGACCTATAAAAGTTGCAAAATGCTACAACGTAAACATAAAACACTTCAAGAAAAACTAACATAGCGTTTCTGTAAAATTGTTAGATTCAAAGCATAGTGTGAGAACATCGACAATAAGTAATGTCGAACAGAACAAAATAAATGGGTAAGTGACTAACTTAACATTTCTATGCAGTTAAGTTATCTAATGATACACATGTACTTACAGATTTGTTATAAAATACATTTGTGGACAAAAAAAAGTTAAGAAACGCCGACTATCCCAAGAGGCGGAACCGTATTCCTGGTTCTGTCGCAGCGTGATTCTCCGATATCCTACCAAATTTACACCAGATCAGATATTGCAATTTATTGCAAGTTTAGGTAAAGTTTTAAAGTTCAAGGGTTAGCATGGTTTAAAAAGGATTAAAATTTACGGAGGAAAATTCATTTATAGCAAGGATATGCAAGATAGTTGACGAATTAAGTTTGTTTCTATCACGGATTTACAATGCTGCTCTGGAAATTATGCCAAGAAAGGTTTTTGTGAATTCTAAAGGAAAAAAGACTCCGGAATTAAAATTATCTTAAAATGCGTAATAGCATATACCGTAAGCACATTAATAATTAAGCAACAACAAAAAGCAATGATTTATAATTCAAATTATAAATTAATAAATCAGGAATTGGCTATATAAACATTTATAAAAATTCATAAAGTTGTTTTTCTAAAATTTTTCCTATTGCAGGTAAATGCAGATTACAAGAAATTCTAGAAACCCAAGTTCAAAATCCTTGAATAAGGCAGATTCATAAATATCTTTATTTAAAAAAATACATGCCTTTAGATCAAAGGACGGATTTACGAAAGTTGTAAACACTGCTTGTCGGTCTGTTAATAAAAATAAGGAAATCACTAAAATCAAACAAACATCTAACACTTAATTTTTTCATGTACAACTATAATTCGATGAGAAAATGGTTTAAGATGTAAAATTTTAAATTTGATTGGTCAAGGGCTAACCTGAAGGAAGCATTACAAATAGGAACGAAAGGAAATCCACAATCTATAAGTAGTAGCATCTCTCAAAACAGCTGCTTATACGAGGGGCGTTCAATATATTCTCGGTAGAGGCATGAAGGAATAAGCAAAAAAATCTGAATAAATTTTATTTTTCAACGTAGTCCCCGATAACCTCAATACACTGGTTTGGTCGGGGAACTAACTTTTCAATACCCAGTAAAGAATAATTTTCCTCTTTGTCCGAAAAATGTGCGTTAATTGCCGCCTTCAGCTCTTCATCATCGAAAAAACGCTTTCACAAGGATCTTTCTTGAGGTTGGGGAACAGAAAGTAATCACTGGGGACCAGGTTGGGGCTGTAGGGTGGATGGTTGACTTTTCCAAAACCTCAGTCTCGCACAGCAGCCTTGGCAACACGCCCTGTGTGAACCGGTGCGTTGTCGTGGAGAAGCAATACAACTGCAGGTAATTTTCCACGCTTTTTCTTTTTAATTGTTTCTCTCAAATTACGTAGAGCGTTTGCGTAAGATGCGGAAGTAGTACTATGGCCTTCTTCTGTGTACTCAATCAGTAAAATTTTCTTTGAGTCCCAAAACAATGTGGCCATGACTTTTCCGGCCGATTGAGTGACTTTGAACTTCTTTGGTGGCTGTGCTCGTTTTTTATGTCACTGCTTTGACTCCTGCCTGCTCTAAGGATCATAATGATGAACCCACGTTTTATCTCAAATAACAATTCGGTCGAAAATACTCGGCGGATTTCACCACAGAGCTCCAAAAGCTCTCTACAGTACTCGACCTGCACTTGTTTCTGAGGTACAGTGAGCATTAATGGCACCCATCTTGCACTGATCTTTGACAGGTTAAGATGGTCATGAAGGATAATGTAAATGGTATTCACGGGTAGCTTAGCTATTTCGGCTAACATTTTGACCTTTATGCGGGCATCTTTAAGTACAAGTATCTCAAAAAATTTCGCGTTTTCCTCAGTAGTGGCACTAACTACCCGTCGGCACGGGGGTCGTCTTCAATGCTTTCTGTAGCCCGCTTAAACTCATTTGAGCACTTTTGAACGGTAAATAATGGAGGAGCAGAATCTTGATAAACAGCCACCATCTTTTCGTGGATGATTGTTTGGGGTTTTCCTTGTTTTGTAAGGATCTTTATCATAGCATGATGCTTGATTTTTCACAACATTGTCGCTTCAATCATTTTGGTCGTCTTTCCTCAAGGATATCTAGAACAATAATAATGATAATCAATTGAAAATTTGTATTTATACCCTCAGGGAGTGTCATTTGCCGTTGAGATAATTTAAAAATGTTTATCATTACTAAATCGCCCCGACACCGAGAATACGTTGAACTCCCCTCGTACATCAGCAATCAGAAAGTGTATGTGTGGTATATTGGCCAATATCTGGCGTGACGCTTAAAATGGCGGGGATTAACTTTGAAACCATTTTACGGAGTAAATATTCTTAAATAAATAAGATACCCTTAAAGCAAGCCTGCGCTGGTTATATTAAATCATCTAACATACAATCATTAACTAAAGTAAACTAGTATCAGATTTTCGACACAACTCTGGAAAGTCTCAAGAAACCTAAAAGCAAATCATCGTTAAAGTCCAAAAATAACGTAATAATACATCAATTAAGTTTTACACTCCAGTTTCCTCTTATAAAATGGATTAATTTAAATTAGTATAAACATGTAAAATTATTTAGAGCAATTTTGAAAAATACGTATTTTATTGTGTTTATCTATATTAAAGATAAAATGTTAGTTTAAAAATAAAATGTTGTACCGAACAGGTAGTAAAACATTCTTTGTTGTATTTATAAAACTACCGTTCGCTTCTATTCATTGACAGACTCAATAGTTTTTATTTATTTTAAATTAATTTTTTGTAGCTTCTTGCATATCTGATTTAAATATTTACATGTTGGGAGTTAATTTGAAGTAATTATTTAATACTCAGTATTTGAGGTCTTTAATTATTTAAAATATACATAATTTATTTTTTTTATAGAAATCAATTTATTTATAGCTATCTAATTTTCACTATTTTTTTAATCAAAAAAATCTTAAATAACCTTTTCTGTAATTCGAAATAATCTTCCGTATTTATAACATACCTTAAAATAATTTCTTTTGTTACGATAATTCTAATTATAAGAATTCGTTTTCTAAAAGTGCTTTACAGTTAAAAACGTGGGTTATTTTAAAATCTCAGATTCTAAGAAAATAAGCTAATATTTCGATTTTATAGTCAAGCAGTGTAGTCGTGTTCTTATGTAGTTATACCTTTTCAAAATGTTGCTGCCCACTTGCAGCCTACATGGTTGTTAACGAATGTAAGTAGGGCGCTGCTAGTATATCACTGAAGGTTATCTTAAAAAAATAACAGGCGATTGAGGGGGAAAGAGACGGTAGCCTTAATTGCTAAGGTCCTACTGCAACGTTTGTTTTAAAATATATCGTTCATTTTTACTTTCGTTAGTTAATCGATAAAGAAATTCAAACTAAAGTTCTGGGATGAGGTGAATTCTGCCTCAGCGTCTATTCTTTTGGAATTCCCTTAGTTTATCTTTGGAGGCCTTTCGCATGTAAATCAAGATAGATTGAATTCCAGATTGGGCTTGTTAGAGCCCATATGCCTAATAGGGGAATAAGTAAACCAGCCAATTTCTCGGAAATCGACTTTCTTAAAACTCAGGTGTGAATCCCATTAGACGAAGAAAATTTGATTCATCGTCATATACAGGTTTCCCGTAAGTGATTTACTAATTTTACTTTCGCTACAAATCAACCGCTGAGTTCAATTCTTTTTATCTTGTTGTACGTGACTTACTTCGGTTATCGATTCCAAGCGGAAGTATAAATGCGAGTGTCTAAGCGAATTATTTCCGTTAGCTTCCTTCCCGTAATGATGAACAAAGCACCACTGTGACGCATTGATTGTCTGTTTGTGTTGGGAGAACGATTGACGTCTCTCTTTCTCTCTCTATTTCTCTCTCTCTCTCTACATATATATATATATATATATATATATATTGTCTACTGTTAATTATTAAATAACGTAGTAGTTAAATTAGCTATCTGTAAATCTTGTGTTTCACTAAAAACAAATGAAATATAAATACTTTGTGATTAGAATTAGGATTAACCGTGATTCTTGAGCTCATGACTATTTCGTGAAATTGATTGTATTACTTGTATGTCACCATTTTTGGCCAGGGGACCACCAATGAGAATTAGTAATTAGCTAATTCATCCGAGTAGTTATGGAGTTAATGTTCAGTACTGATCGACCACTGTATTAACGATTATGTTCTCTTATATCTGATAAGTGAGTGTATTATGCAATTACAATATTTAATTGCTTTTTGGAATCATAAAAGTGTTAAATTTTACGAACTATTTTATACATGTAGTGTTAGATCACTTTTTTGTGTTACAAAATGAAACTAGCCTTACTAACCTGAACAGGACAACAATTATCTTACCGGATATTGAATTACTAATTAAATACTATCACTAAGTTCATTATCACTCACACTTTTATGGCATTAGCTTATGAATTGGGTATTCATCCTGACAACTATTAATCTATCAATCTTATTAGGCTGTCTGGCAAGGGCAAATCAAAAGACTAGGCTCTCCTTACCAAAGTTACTAAACCGGTGCCAAATATTTCAAAACTGCTACTATTTCAGCTTATTTAGCCCCTGAGACCGTAAAATCTTGCGAAACTTATGGTTTCTGTCCATAGATAAGTATAATTAGCTTCATTCTACGGGATGTCTCAAAATCAGTGACGTACATCAGTTCCCAAATATTCTATTAATAGCGTTCAGGCGCGTAAGTACGGTTGATCCACGATCACCTTCCGCTATAGTTATCTGGACACGCTTGATACACTTGACCCGCGGTTGCAACATCTCCTAAGTGCAAATTAGCATGTGAGAAATTTGTAAATACTTAAATGGTGAACTTCAGGAAATAGAAACGGTTCAGGAATTTTGTCTCGGTGAACATTATAAATAAAAGAAACTTATTGCTACTCGGAAATCAAAGTAATTGTTATATAGATATCAACCTGATTGAGCATTCAAGGAACAGTGCCAATGCAATTCCCATAAATTAAAATTGTTCGTTATAGGAAAATCTAAAAGCTCTAGAGCCTTTACAAACCGCAGTATTGCGGTAGATTACAAATCCCCTAAAAATATCTGTATGGAAGCTGGGATTATTAAATAGTATTTCATTTTTCTTTACTAATTGAGTTAAATCATTGCAACGAAGTAAATAGCTCCAGGAAAGATTTATTATTAACAGTACTCTAGAAGCAGTATTATGTAGGAACTAAGGAAATATGTAGTTAGGCGTCTTTTGATAAAGTTGACAAAACTAATTCAATTAACCAACTCTTGACTAATCAAGCTTTTATTCGAAAAATTTTCTGGCTATTATTTAAACGGAGTTGAAATGATTTAGGTATTTAGTTTTGTTTAAAAATCGTCAGCTAAATAATCGCTGTGTGCTTGCTACATAATGCTGGGATAAAATCATTATCCAAAATTGTGGTGTAGTGTTAAGGAAGAATTTTGTGCAAAGAACCCCTAAGCGTATCGTACAACCAATATTACGGAGAACATGGTTTTTGCAAAAGATTGATACAAAATTATGCAAAACGTTATATTCAGAAAATATCAAAGTCAAGCAAGTTCGCTTTCCTTAAGCAGCATTGTCAACATAAAAATAAGTGGCAATGAAATTAGAGAATGAATATATATCATATTTAAAAGCATTGCAATTGAGGATGGCGTTGACCTAGAGAATGGAAGAGCATGGGATGAAGAAGAAATTGACGAAATGTCAAGTGCAATTAAGTATCAAGTGGCAGTGAATATTTTTACGTATATTATACGAGGGAGGTTAGATAATCAGCCGTTTTCCAAGAGATGCCGCCAGTGATCATAGAATGTAAATCATTTCTGTTAAATATAGTCCGTTAGTAGACTGCTTGTAGGTTTTAGCGCTATATGTCATTTAGTTTATGTTTAACAGCCATAAAAAGCGAACAACTTCTGATTGTGTTAAAATAATGCATAAAAACGAATTTTGTGCATTGATTAAGCATTATTTTTTGCGTGGAAAAGTCGCGAAAGAAACAAAGAAAGAGCTTGACAAATATTATGGCACATCTGATTCAGCGAATTCAACTATGATTTATTGATTTGCCGAATTTAAACGTGATCATATAAGCACAATTGGTGAACATCGATCAGGTCGACCAATCGAAGTGGCCATCAAAGAAATAATCGATAAAATCCATTATATCGTTTTGGAAGATCTATGAGTGAAAGTGCGTGCGATAGCTGACATCGTAAACACCTCAAAAGAAGCGCGACTAACATTTTTCATGAAATTTACATACGAGAAAGCTATCAGCATGATGAGTGACAATCGAACAAAAACGCAATAGGGTGATCATTTCAAAGCAATGTTTGGCGATGTTTTAACGTAATGCAGATGCATTTTTGCATAGATACATAACTGTAGATGAAACATGGATCCACCACAACACGCCTGAAACAAAACAACAATCAAGATAATGGGTTGAAGTTTTTTCAAGTGCACCTAAGAAAGCAAAGGTGCTTGCATCAGATGGAAACGTTTTGGCGACTGTTTTTTAGGATACACATGGTGTAAAACTCATCAATTATATTAAAATGCAAAAAAAATTGCAAGAGATTATTAAGTGGCATTACTGGATCGATTTCACGTTGAAATAAAGAAAAAACGACTATATTTGACAAAAAAGAAAGTGCTTTTTCATCATGACAACGCATCAGCTCACACATCATGGAAAACTCAACTGAAATTTTATGAACTACATTATAAATTGCTTTCGCATCCACCATACTCATCTAGCTCCCTGTGACTACTTCCTGTTCCCACACCTGAAAAAATGGCCTGGTGGAAGAAGATTCAAGTCAAATGTGAAAATTGAATGGGAAACTGATGCACAATTTCGAGGACTTGATAAATCGTACTACAAGGATGGCTTAATGAAATTGGCAAAGCATTAGACTAAGTGTATTGTGCTAAAAGGAGACTATGTCGAGAAATAAAATGAAATTTTGAAGAAAAAGTTGTGTTCTCATGTTCAAATCGGCCATTTATCAGACCACCATTGTAAGTGTGGAAAATAAATCATTTACTCAATATAAGATATATTGATTTTAAGAAATTGCATTTTGAAATAATTAAGTAATTGAAAACTACCTGAAATTACATAGGATTAATATAAATAACAACGAAACATCCAGAAATATCCCGTCCAGTTTTTTAAAATTTAAATATTGCTAATTTCTAAAAAACGTATTGATACTGTGCCGTCCTTTATTTGCAAATTCTTATAGAAGCAGTGATTCGATTCTCACTAAAGAAATTTAAAATATTTTCCTTTATGCTAAATGGATCCATAATTTTTCGATTCTCATATTTTACTTTAAAAGTGATAACTATCCTTAAGAAAAATTAAAACTGACTTAATTGCCCTCCAATATACGCATGTCAGGTATTCTTATTTTTGGACTCCTTTAATTTCAGGAGCTAGTGGGCTTACTGGCTGCCAAATCATCCCCTAACCACTTAAATGAATTACTTTCATTTAAACAGTATGAGTGGTACATTTCCTTAAAATGGCTGTAAGAGTACATAGACAACGGCTAATTCGATCAGGTCTGTTAATTTGTAACAATTTGAGCAAATAATTTTGGAAACATTCTTCGTACTCTTTATCTTGCACTATACCAAGTTCAATAATTAAGTGAACGTTGTGAAAGTAATATTACGACAACAACTAAAGATAACCAAATGAATTAATTGCATTCAATAATTAAACAAAAATTAGTTCTGCAGAAGTTATTTAATCAAAAAAATTTTATTTTCACTTATAAATTATAAAACGGAAATATCTATGAAATAAACTCGCTAAAAATAAAATAGGCTGTAGAGAGAATAGAAAAATACATTTCAAATCATTGTAGTACGCATCTGTATCCATTGTTAAGTAAAATTAATGGTTACCTTTATACTGGGAATAGTGCAATGCGCTGTGAAGCATTTGTTATTTTAAAATGACTAAGTTGAACATTTATTTGTATTAGAAAGATGGCAGATACTGTAATTTTATGTGTTTTACTTCACTGAAATAAGAGTTTTTAGAAAAGTATTTTCGCAGTGAACGTAATTCCATATTTCTGTGTTTTATTAAGAAAACTTATTATCATCCGTTTTCTACCTTTATCAGCACTAAGAAAAAGTTTCAACTGAAGTTTCTGTTTCCGGACAAATGCCGTTCCATACATTTTTAATGTTTGCGTTTAAATAGATTAGTTATATCAACATCACTGAGTAATAAAACAATATAGGGTTGTTCTAAAATAGCTTCTGTTAAAGAAATAAGATATAGAGGATTAACTATTTATTTTTATACTAAAACGGCTCTCTGGGATATTAAATACTTAGATCAATATTTTGCGAACCATCGTAGAGTGATCGTTGTTGCAGATCTTACTGGACAAAAAGGTTAGTTTTAGTCTTAGAAATCTCTCAGTTATGCACGACAAACCTCGATACAGTCCAAATTGTCACAATTTGACATTTAAAATTGGGTTCTGAGGATAACGGAAATAAATATAATCAATTTAAGACGGTATTTTTATTACATATCTACTTGGCGTATATTTAGCTTTCATAATATAGGTGTACAAGTTGGACCAATTTTGTGTCTGTGTTGTAAAAGTAATATATTTTAATTTTTAATTTTAAATTAATTTGCTATTTATAAATAAATGGTATTTGTAAGTCATTAAACTTGACTCAAGCATTTAAAAAAATCTATTAGAATTTTTCGAAAATTTTTGTCATTATATTCTATAGTCCTTATATTTTCTTATAATGTAAAGCAATTTCTTCTTATTTGCACTTTTTAAAAATAATATAGGTTTTCGGAATGGATACAGTCAGTCACACGAAGAGTGTTATTTGAATTACTACTAAAAAGGAATCAACAAAGAAAGCTAGTACTACAATCATTAACCAACACCTATATGAGGTGCGATCAAAAAATACAGTTAATGAATTTATTGTGAACAAAGTACCAGGTTTACATCAAATTTGAATTAATCTCTTTCGAAGTACCCCCCTTGGCTATCAGTTATCCCAACGTTGATTCTATGATTGGAAATATTTCTGGAAGGCTTCTTTCGGAACGGCCTTTAGCTGCCTTTTAGCAAAGTGTTTATTTTTGAGAAGAGCCAGAAGGCAAATGGTGTCCATTATGGAGAGGAAGACGGATGTGGACAGACAAGAGCCCTGTTTCAGCTAAAACTTTTTCGTCTGTTTAAAAGTCTGGGAACAAATTTTGCACTCACTCATTTCATTTGCAAATTATCGGCTAAAATGCTTTTCACGAACCCGGACGAGATGTGCAGTTCTTCGGCAGGTTTTCAAGCAGTAAATTACCTGTTTGAATGAATCGTTTTTGCCACTGTGCGCACGTTTTTGTTTGTTTTTGGGGTTGAAGGATATCCCGACCGATACTCGTCTTCTAACGACCCATTTTCGCTTTTAAATCGCTCCTCCTCTTGTAAGTAGTCTTCAGAGTCACCACATTATTAACATATACTGATTTTAACATTTATTGAGTTTCTTTTGCACTTTTTTGCAACTTAAAATAAAACTTAATCTTAACGCGATGTTCGAAATCTATGATGCGGGACCGACAAGGTAAACATGACTTTATTCTTCCTGCTCTGGAAGCCGACTGACAAGTCACAACTTGTTAAAGCTTGACGCTGACTATTTCAAAGGATCAGGCTATCGAACGCATTATTTCATTACATCACATATCACATACACCGACACCGACACCGACATCGACACAGACACGGGCACGGTCAAATACAAATATATAGACATACAGGCATACAAACGCACAATTACCCTCACACACACAAACACACATAGGCCAATACTTAAAATCATGATTTTCAGACTCAGTGGTCCCAAAAACGAGTATTTCCACTAAAACTTCCACACGAAAGTTTTGAACGAAAACAATACTTTATTTTTTACATACATTTTATATAGGGTAAGTGAAAGTAAAAAATAATTAGGAAGATTCGTAATACACTATCTAGTCTATCGAAAATGTGTTATGCGTTTTTATTATAAGATAGAATAGGACAAATGTTTTGGAAAAAACAAAGCCTTCATTTGAATTTAATCTTTAAATTTGTAACTAAAAACATATTTAAAAATACTTGCATATTCTCCAATGTACAATAACTCAATAAAGGCATGCAATGATTAACCAGTGCTAGCAAATTTCTAGCTAGTTTTATTCCATCATTACAAATAAGAAACTTTTAAGTGCAGGCGGTGGCGGTTACCTAATTGTTTGAATCTTAATAAATAGAAAAGACAAAAACATAATTGTTAACCGTATAACACAAAACATATAATTAAAGAGATGGTTTTCGAAGAAATGCATATTTATACACAAATCAATGAACATTAATGAACAAGTTTTTAAGTATTGATTGATTTTATCAATGTATACTGAGGTGCTGCTACACAGTAATTGACAATAATTGACTGCAACGACGTTGCAACTGAATTTTATCTTATAATAAATTGCTTTATTACGTACTTTAGTTACGTAATCTTTGATTGGTTCTAGAATGAAGTAGACAAACTAGTTCGAACTGTATTTATCTTGATCAACCAGTTTAGGGTTAAAACCCTTCCGTATAACAGATTCTAATACTTACAATCCTTCCTTGTACCTGCAGAGAATTTGCATAAGCTGCCTAGACAAATGTTTACGTTAGTCACCCTAGCGATCTCACCAAATAATCTGTGAAACTTAGTTTAAAACTTAATATTACTGGTTATTTTATATTACAGCAAAATTATTCAGAAATTTAGACTAAATGATAATTTATTTAAATTTCTAATGTTAGAACACGTAATTGTTCACTTATTAACTGTGGTGTCTAGCAAGAGGTACCTAATCGATTTTTCAAGAGTTTTTAAAATTTTATTTGGTGCAAACTAAAAAGGTGCAAAATCTTCTTAATTTTCTTGTGATTGATGAATTGATGAATTACTTAAAAAAATTCCTGTATTGATTTTCGATTTTCAATTTACAAATCCTTTACGTACGATCAACTCAAAAGAAGACAGTAACCACATGTTTATCTAATACATTCATATTTAAAATTTAGATTCAAAACTTCAAATCAATTGACTAATAATACAAGGGCCACGCTATATCTTTTGAGGTGATCGCCAACTACAATAGTTAGAACCAGCAGCAATGCATGTGCGGAAAGGGTAATGCGTAATTAATTAATCGCCGCATTTAGTTCATTCGCAAGCATCTCAGACTTCAGGTAGTATCAACGAGTTTAAGACGGAGCATGAATTTGTCGTGATAGCATTAACACCCCATGCTTTACGAGAATTATAACTTTAACGTTGATTTAATTGAACACCAATGTATCTAACGGTTGCATCAGCCATTTGGAGATGAAATTCTATCGAGGGCAAGTGTGTCTCGCTGGTATAGCGAATTTAAAAGATGCCGTGTTTCACTAGCTGATCACGAACGTTTTGGGAGACTATGTTCCAGCGTGACTCTAAAAAGCGTTGCTAGAATTCAGCGGCTAGTTGAAGAGGATCCGCGGTGAAGTCTTGGTGTAGGATTCGTAATGAGTACTAATTTACATGATCACCTTCACAGAAAAAACTTGTTGCGAGGTGTGCGCCATATCGGATAACTGATTATCAAAAGGAGGAACGTGCTAGAATCGGTTGTGATATATTGGAAATGTAAATGATGGCAATCATCGTATGGTATCTAAAATAGGAACTAAACATACATACCGATTTACGACGTACCTACACGTCAGGAGAGCCGCGTTTGTATGCATGGAGATGAACGTACATCAACAATGGTAAAGAAACGAAGGGCCATGAAAAAAGTTATGTACACCGCATTCTCTCTTAGCACTGGCTTAGTGAAGGCAATTAGGCTTAAAGCTCAGCATACAGTTACGGCAAGGTGGTAAGTGAACATATCTTTGCCAGTTCTTCGAGCTGTCGAAATTAGAGATGCAATCCTACATCGTGGCGGTGCCTCTAACTACATGGCTAAACAAACGGTTGGTTTTCTATGTCAGCACTGTGTCAGGATGTTAGAACATCCTCTTTGTTCGCGAATTTGGCAATGTGTGACTTCTGGTTGTACAAATAACTTGAACAATAACCCACGTCCCCGAAATTTACTGTAGAAGAGGAAATTGACCAAGCGCTTCATCAGTTTTTTGAAGATGTCCGACAAAATGATTGGTTGGACGCATTTAACACGTGGAAAGTTAGAATACAAAAGTGCATAGATGTTGTAGAAGCGTTCTTTGGATACCAATATTTTTTTTAAAACAGATTTTAGTTTTCTTATATCTGAAAATATATATCGTGGTTTTCGTATATGTGTACTGGTGCCCAGTACATTGGTTAAATACAATTTCTGAGGAAGCTACGTAAAAGCTGGGAATAGCTACTTTAAAAAGTTACTTAATATTTAAATTCCGTTTTATGCTTTATTTTCATGATATTTAAATTTCTGGTACATTGAAACATTTATAAAGAAACGGTTAATAATTAGAAAACAATTCATGTACAAACACTATTTAATATAATAGGAATATATAACTTGATTTTCAAAGAAAATTATGTACAAACTTCATTTGAAGGTTTTTAGCGACTATTTTTAAACTTTTATTTGTGAATACGTTAGAATAAAATGTATGCTAATATACGTACATCTCAATAGAACTATAGTTCATTACAATTCAATAAGATAGACATGACGCCTATTAATGTATTGATATTCATAACTTAGTCTCCGCTTCAATATAATGTATTATCAAGTAATTTCTTGTAGAAATTAATCATTAGCATATCCAGTATGAATATCAAGCTAATCCCGTTGATGATACCATACCATTAATAATACACTGCATAACAGTTGGATATTATCATATTTATTGAGAATTAAGATTGTCTGATGTTTACTTCCTTGTAGGAGTTTATACAAGGAGTTACGTTTACTTAACCTAAAAATTTAACATCTTTTAAATTATTTAATTTCGAATGATTTCAGCAATACCGCTGTAACAACTGTAATAACAACAACCGCTTTCAGTAGATTTACTAGTTAATTAGATCAGTCTAAGTTGAGGACCACGCAATTAAGATATATAGTACGTACAAAAATCTAAATAGTTTCAGAAATAGTCTTTCTTTGGCTTGTAAATATGGTGTTCAAGAGAGAATTTTGAAGCCGTTAGTGGCAGTTGTTAAAATAAAAAGTAGCAGGTAGAACACAGGTACATTGTACTGTAGAAGAACTTTTGGAGTAGGAAAAATTCAGCTATGCCTAACCATAATATATTGTATTAAGAAATGGGGAGAGTAGCTTCATTTGTTAATGGGAAACATATCGGTCGGCTGGCATCGGTGTGTACTCCATTTTTCCCGAGTAACTATGGTTGTATTTGCGAGGCGAAACATTAGCGTACTGTTTACGATATAGTATGGTAGGTTGTATTTCTCACTCTGAGAGTGATTGATTGTAATATTGTATAGAGTTGTTTTGAAATACCTTCAAAAAATTAAATGGGAGACTTGTATACGTCCAAGATGTTTATACTTTTACCAACATAATTTTACTGAAAACAAAAGTGTAGGCGAAAGTTTTGGAATCGTTATACTAATTTCTTTAAGTTGAAAAATACCGTTTATTATATTTTTTAAAGTGAAATTTTAAATATGTGTATGGGATTACAGACGACCCTAACTACGAACATTTCATTTTATAATCGTAACTTACCCTAAGGAATCTTTTGTTACTAGTCGTAAAAATAGATACTTTCAAAGTAAAATGTTAACAATAAGTTTTGAAAAATCACACATTATCGAAATAGTACTGAAATATAGTTTGAGGCTCATTTCTATAATGTGGCAAAATATCATCACAACGCATTTAACAGAAGAATGCTTCATATGCACTAACAAGGGAACACAGGAAAGTGTCCCACGCCAATTTACATGAAACTTGGTGGGTTTGTAGACCGATGCAGTGTAAGAACAACAGTAGCTGTCATAGATGCTAAATCGCCTGTTTGAAGGGGATGGGGCGGCCTAAAGCCAACCCTATCTTTCGCTATTTGCTTTAATATCGCCAAAACTATAAGACATATCAAAAAAAAGTTAAGACAAA
>JAHWXV010065876.1:0-16992 GCA_024586415.1 Phrixothrix hirtus | reverse complement strand
TTATCTATCCTTTAAGGCCGTCAAAGCAAACAACACTAACACAATCACACAAAAATATATTATATAAAGCTTCATCTCAACGAAAAAGCTGCCGGGTCTCCAAGGCCCGGAATATGCACGGGCGCTGGCAATGTGTTTATTAGTTAGCATCATATATAAATCAACTTTAATT
This sequence comes from Phrixothrix hirtus, assembly GCA_024586415.1. Lineage (NCBI taxonomy): Eukaryota > Metazoa > Arthropoda > Insecta > Coleoptera > Phengodidae > Phrixothrix > Phrixothrix hirtus. Next base: position 16,820 of record JAHWXV010065876.1, on the reverse strand, counting down.
TATTTTTCACAGGACAAACATACAAATAAACGGAGGAAGGCACTTCTAAAACAACAGAAAAAAATATTTATGTTTAAAAATATAGTTAAAGGAATAGAACTGGTAGGGTCTCTCAGACGCAAGTTATGCATCATAGGGTTAATCAAGCGCGTCTATTGTTATTATAATTTTTATCCGAGCATCGCCTTAATAACGTCTTGTTTATGACATTGGATGCAGGACCCTGCAATATTTAAATTGGCTTCCATATATTTTTATCAAAAGTCCAACCATATTGACTAGGATACTTGCAAGTAATTTCTTGCATCTGGCTGATATACAATATATTTAATTGGTATACACACCTAAAATAGGAATTCCGCATTTATTTAATCAACTTAGATAATACCTTTTTAGATGTTGTCTAAATGCGACGTCTGTTGTGGGAAGTTCTGATGTTGACCGAATAGATTTTCTTGTAAACTGGTAGCGTAATTCATTGAATTCTAAAATTTTTATTTCTATATAAATAGATAATATATGAGTAGAAGTAATATGGGGATTCACGGTCCTCAGTTTCTTCACTTTCTGATATTGATGATGAATATATAACTACCTCTCTCTCTAATACGTGGATTTAAATAAATAAATAAATAAATAAATAAATAAATAAAATAAGAATGAAACTATCCCACTCTGAAATGTGACGTTGCCAACATTAAGGGCCAAAAATACTCCAGATTTTGTTAGGGAATTTCTAGCTGCCAACAGTCATAGAAGTTACTAGATTTAGGACTGCTAACAGTCATAGAAGTTACCAGATTTGGTGGAAAATTTGAAATATAAACTAACATTAAAATTGGGAAAATTACATTATTTAATACAACGAGGTTTGCAAACTCAGATTACCGATTATATGAATGTTTTGACAATGTTTGTAAGCAGTTCTATCATAGGTTTATAGGCGTCTTCAATTAATTTTTCCGCAAATATCTTTTCTTGTTGTAAACTTTTATATTTACGCTTAATTGAATTTCGCGCATTTATAAGTTTACCTTTTATTTTTTTGTCTTTGTCATTCATATTCAGCAATTCAACTGGTCTGTTGACAACAGGTAACGGTTATTTTAACTGGTATGTTCAAAACTGGTCTGCTCACAATAGACCAGTTAAAATATCGGTTACCTGTTGTGAACAGGCCAGTTGAATTGCTGAATATGAATGACAAAGACAAAAGAATAATAGGTATACTTATAAATACACGAAATTCAATTAAATGTAAATATAAAATTTTACAACAAGAAAAGCTGGTTGCGGAAAAATTAATTGACGACGCTTATAAACCTATCATAGAACCGCTAACAAGCATCGCTAAAAACATTCAAACCTCATTATTTTATTTAATAAAGTGATTTTCCCAATTTAAATGCTAGTTATATTTCAAATTTTCCGCCAAATCTGGTAACTTCTATGACTGTTGGCAGCCCAAAATCTCCCTAAATCTAGTATCTTCTATGACTGTTGGTAGTTCGAAATCTCCTAACAATCTCCCTAAATCTACTAACTTCTATGACTGTTGGCAGCTCGAAATCCCCTAACAAAATCTGGAGGATTTTTGGCCCTTCATGTTGGTAAAGTCACATTTCAGAGCAGGATAGATGCATTTACATTCATGTATTAGAGAGGATGGTTATATATTCATCTTCAATATCACAGGTGAGAGAATTGAGGTCGATGAATCCCCATATTACATCTACTTACATGTAGTGCAGAGTCACTTCTAAAGTCTGCCCTTCAGGTAAAATACAAGACTCTCTAGATCCTTTAAGTTATCAACGTACTTATACAAAACACCGAAGGCCTATCTTATCAAACGTATTTGTGGTATAACACCCAGTAAGACAATGAATTGTTAACAATTTACTAAAATTTTTTTTTCCTAACTATGTATGAAAATATGACAAATTGAGGTTTCCTCCTATAAACGGCGCGAATTTTGAAAAAGTTCGTCACAAGTGAAAAGCCTTGAAAATATAAACAAATGAACAGTTACAGGAAGAAATTTCAACTTTTCATATCTTCATATATTGATTACTCCTATTTAAAACCTATAGATGATGACTCTGCCAATCTAAATCGAATGATATCTACACCTGTTATATGTTTAAAAGGAGCTTGTACATTCAACCAACGTACCGAGCTAGGTGATGTAGTGGTTAACACTACGGTCTAGTATTCGGAAAGTTTTAGGTTCGATTCCAGAAGCCGCCTGCTCTGATTCAGGTTTCGAGTGGTTTTCTAAATCAACAGAGATATCTCCTCTGAGGTAAATGCCGGGGCAGTATTTCCACTCCTATCCCTGCATCACCATCCAAACCCATCCCTGTCTTTACCCATCCTTACTTTCCATTTTTGGCTGAAGAGGGATCTCAGATACCCCTAAGCAGCCCGCCGCTTTAGCGGCGAACATATTCAGCAACTCCATGGTGATGTGCCCCATAGGGTGAAACCAGTGGTAGCTTCGACGCGTTAATTGTAAATACAAACTTCTACATGTTTACCTACTTTGTAGATTATACAAATTTTGTGGTGAAGAATCCTGTAACTGTTAATTTACTTATACTTTGATGACAGTTTTAAGGCTATTTACTTACGCCAAGTTTTTCAAGGTTCTCACCGTTTATAGGTGGAAACTTCAACTTTTAATATTTTCATATATTATCTACTCCTATATAAAACTTATAGATGGCTCTGCCAGTCTAAATCGAATTACAACAATGCTATATATATATAGACAAAGAAGTTGCTGTATCCCAAACGCAAGTGCTAAAAGGTGATTTAGTTCCCCATATGAGTAACTGCGGAACTACGGAGTCGGCAGCGAACACTATATCCCATCCGCATAGATAAATTACTTTTAGCTAGTTTCGGTGTGGTACAAGAATAATGTATTAGTAGAATGACTACATCTTCAGGTTTAACGAGAATGAATTGCTAACACTTGTAGTGTTATTCCAGTATTAGATTCGACTTGGTTTCTGTGTAAATATTCTAAATTTTACGGTTCCTCATCTTTTGGCTATTAAGAAGCAATGTTTAGGATCCTGAAATCCTCCATCTATGACTATTAATTCGTGAGCGCTAGGTAAATTTGGCTCTTCCTTCAAACAATAGATGGTTATAAATTTTAATAGTGGCTGTTTGTTTGATGGCGATCTAATAAACTGCCTAAATTTGGGCACTTTCATGGGACCAGCTGTTTTATACCCAGTGCTAATATCTCCACGTCTACACGTTTCAGTGTTTTTTAGAGATTGTGAAGTGTACGCGTTGAAAAACAACAATGATTCATTTTAGGTTGTGTTTCCTTCGTTTTCTTAATATCTTATTAATAAATATATTTCCGAGATTCGCAAATGTAATAAATTGAACTAAAACCGTTCCGTCAATAATAAAAGAGTTTACAGGTGGACATATCAAAGCCTTCCTTTTTTACCAATCTAGTTTTGGCACCATTATCTTGTATTTTTTTCAGCCGCCTTTAAGATCGTTTCTTATCCAAAAGTTTATCGCCGTGTCGCAGGTCGTCCACATATCAAACAAGCCATTTTAAATACTAATTACAAATTATAAACAAATGCTCATAAAAAATCCGTTTTAACTTGTCACGGTCAAAATTAGATTTGTAATATTTTCGGTTACTTATATAAATTAATTATTATTTTGCTGAACCTCGTATACACGTTAAATTATTGGGCTTATAAATTGAAATTTCTCCTTTATCTTTAATCTAGCTTCGTTTGTTTATACATAATTTATTTCCAGTTACTATAAAATTTTTTTGTTACAAATTTGTTTCTTTATTAATTATTAAATAATCTGATTTAGAACTTTGTGTCTTTTAAAATCTTATTATTACATTCGTATTAAATCAAAAGTCTTTGGTTAAATTCGACAAACATTTTGCATATGCTAGGTTTATATTTTCTATACTATCAGCTATAGCCACATGTGCATATGTTTGAGGCACAACTCCTTCTTTCTTTCTTTTTACTAATCGCTCTGTGCATAAACGGCTGGTTTTATTTGTGCTTCTGTGATATCTAACCACCGGTATGTATTTCGATGATTTTCTAATTAACATTATTAGTAGTTGTTGTCTTATGTTTATTAGTTTATCGCTGTGGGCTTCGTTCCGCCAGGCGTTGTTGTCAAGATGCTGCAACCTGCAACTGCTGTCTGCTAATTTCTGATTACCTCTAGACTCTAAATAAGGTCGTACACTTATATTTTACTTATTTCTTCGCATTATGTCGCTCAACCTGCAGCGCACGTTTACTCAATTTAATAATTACTTTCTATAAATACGCTGTAATGCATTTGATTAACATCTTCGTTGAATTTTATCAAATTACCTTCGTCGCTTATGAAGTTCTACTATGTTCTCTACGTTTTAATTTGTAACTTATAACATATGTAATATTTATTTAAACACGTAAATTGCGATCTATTAATGTTTTACTATTCACTGTAAAATAACGCCGTCTAATTTAATATTCACTTATTTTGATTTTACTATTTATTTTAAAAAATACTACAAACTTTACTTTGCAACCTTTCACTATCATAAAGTTATTATTTGTTATTTGTAATTTATTTAAAAATCAGTTATTTGAGAGGATATACATGCATATGCTTGGTTTACTCTCGAGAACGAAACCGTCACAAATGGACCATCAGTCAAATTGTTTTTAGGTACATTTGTTTTATTACTTACGCTGATAGTGTATTATGACTTAGTAACGCTTTGCTTCTCGTTTAATTTAATTTGATGCTTTTCATATGCTCGCGTCCAAGTAAGACGTATTTACTATTTAGAGTCAATTGTTATTGTCTGGTATACGAGGTACGATCGTTTAATTAGTATATATTACGTTAGCCTTAATCCTTAAAAGGCAAAATTCAGTAACTTTTACTTGATGTATGCGTCCCTTCGAAGACATAAATTTTACTTTGTTATATTAATAGTACTTAAACATTTTCGTTGAACTGCAATACTTTTTTTTGTTGATTTTGCCAGTTTTGTGGAATAAATACTTTTGTTGATTATCCGTGTTGAATTACTTTCAACGAACAGCACTGCCTAACCCTTTTTCAGCTAGGTGGAACTTTTGGCTGCTGGACTAACGGTATAATCTAAGGAACTTTAGGGTAAAGTAAGTACACTACACGCCTTGCCGTTCAGGCGTGTGCTGCCTCTGCGATTCTGCGAACGACTGGCACCCATTATAATTTTTATACTTTATTAGAAGCTGACCTACGTTGTGCTAACCCCGACCCCTCTCTGGCATCGAACGAGCCATATGGCACAACCGAGTCTCGCGACGTCGTGTGTAGACTTATTCTGTGTCACAAGTATCCTAAAAATGAAAATTATCACACTAAACGCTAATGTAAATACAAACAATTTTTTTGAAAAATTCCACGAAATGTCAACTATATTTCGTCCACAGAGCAAATGTACAAATGCTTAGTGACAAAAAATTTTTACAATTAGCAAAAGTAACAAAGAACGGAACGTCTTGTTAGGTTCTTTGCTTTCTTGTTAAAAAAATAAATATACTATGGCAATATGCGGTTCTTATTTGGAATCTTCTTTACGAAAGTCACAAACATACACTGGAAAATGTACAACGCAAGTTTTTGAAATATTTATATTTTAAAAATACTAGTTATTATCCGCCACGAGGTTTCCCACATGAAATGTTACTTTGTACATTTAATTTACAAACGATAGAAAATCGCCGTAAAAATATTGCCTTGCCATTTTTATATAATATACTACATGATAATATCAATTGCTCTGATGTCTTCGGTAGGTTTAACTTTTCAGCTCCCTAAGGTTCACTCGTAATAATATTACCTTTTACGCTGGTTACTCCTGCACTAGTATAGGGAAAAAATCGCCTATTGTATTTATGTGTGAAACTTATTATAATATAAGTTATACAAAAGCTATATTTAACAGTTCATTAAAAAATCTATTGCCTTCATCTCTGCATATGTAAATTTTAAAATGGTAGTGAATAATTGTTAATTGTTAATTGCTAATATGTTAATTATTATTATTATATTTAATATGCTTAGTTGTAATATTTTTATCGTTATACATTATTTAATATGTTTTTAAAATTGTCCTGTAATTAGTTATACGCTGTTGGACAAAATAAAATTAAAATTAAAATTAAAATAAAATCCAGGCCAGCGCGCATATTTCTTCCTCTAAACAGAACACAGCTTATTTAAATATTGCAAACATTTTTAGAGATATTGCGTGTTTTGCGAGATAAAGTTGGTAATATAAAAATGCCTATTTTCTAATAGTTTTTGAAATACAAAATCTTACACCTGGCCTAAAATGATATAATTCGCTATTTCAGATGGCCAAGAATGCAAATAATACGTAATAAGGATTCCATGTGGTTTTACTTTCAAAAAATTTTATAACACATTTTTAAGGCTTATTTACTATACTATACTGTTAAAACTAAGTTACAGGTACTATATTTGTAATCAGTGATGGAAGCAGCCTGGCTGAAAGTACAATTTGGACTTTAGATAGATATAGAAACATAACCAGAATAAAACGACAAATAGATTGCAGGTATGTTATAGTATATTACGATATAACAACGGTAAGTGTCTTATAACAGGCCGAGAAGAAATTAGCAAAACGAGAGCTGAAATATTGAGTTTTGCTAATTTTTGAGACCTATTGTACTAAGGAACTTTATGATCGTGTGTCGTACATTATTTTTTTGTGCTAACAACAATTATCAACCAAATTCGACAATTTGATATCAAACACTATGACAAGTTCAGCAGTTCGGGAAATACATTAGAATGTGACAATCAATACAACCGGTAAATGTATAAAACAGGTCGGAAGCGCAAAATAGTACTACGATATATGTTGGGAAGTGCCTTATAACAGGTCGACAGAAAGTTAGAAAACGAGATTTGAAGAGTCGAATTTTGCTAATTTGTGAGGTTTGCTGTGCTAAGACACTTAACGACCGCATGTCGTACATTATTTTTTTACGCTAACGACAATTATCAATCGATTACGAAAATTTGATATAAAACCTTTACTCCCTTTCATAACAGTATTATTTCCGTTATGAATCATAACGGGCGTGTTGTGAACCATTATCATCTCGTTACTATGACGATAGAAACAGTTAGGGAAATACTTTAGAAGGTGACAACCAAATGTATAAAAATAGGTTGGCAGCGGAAAAGAGAATGTAACTCGAGTATATAAATTGTAAAACTGAATATATGTACAAATAATGTACTCATAATTCATTATTTTAAAACAAAAATATTTATATATTTTGCAATTGATGCTTTGATCGTTATTTGTATACCATCGCCAAAACTTACCTTGAAAAGAAGATGAGTTGAAAGTTCCTTGTTTTATTTTGCATTCAATTAAGTTTGAAAATCTAACTAAAAACCAATTGTATAAAAGTAATTAATTTTGATTACAATTACATCCATCAACCAATCATCTTGCAAACTATAATATTTTAATCAATCAGATTTTGGATTTAGAATTTCATTGTAATTAGGGTATTTAATTAAAATCAAAAATTTAATTGGGGTGTATGCAACTACCCCTTTATATGAAATTTTAGAGTTTCAACGCATGTGATTTGGCTTAACCGGTATCTCACTCTTCTGTTAACAATACATGATACGTTTTGTATCAAGTGTAAAATTGAAAACGTTCGGGACTGAAATACCTACTAGGGTTCAAATATAGTTAAAAGATGGCAAACTAATCTAATCCAAGGAAACCAAACAAGATCAATCTCAAATAAAACGCATTCTCGGCATAATTCAATCATGGCTACAACATAAGTTAAAGTTTATGCTTCCTATGCGAATAAAAGGCATCGAGAATCAATATCTCCAAATTATACCATATAAGGGGAGATTTTTATGTATTCTACCTAACCAGGAGATAATGTATACAAACGCGATTTTCTGTTTACATAAACAGTCAACATTTATCACTTTACTTGCCAAGTCTGGTTGAAATTAGAACAGTGTATAATTTATCTGTAGGTTTAAGTACACGAAATTGTGATTTAAAACTCAAATAATAAAATTCTTGACTAAGGAAAGAAATAGACTAAAACAAATTCTTGAAAGAATGACGGTTGTGTAAGGAGATGCTTTACCATTACATTGTACAACTACATTTCCGTGTAAACAACTTCAACGGTGCTTGGAATCAATATAGGATAATTCAAAGTGTGGAAGAGATCAATAAAGTTGAGGATTTAGTGTTGCCAGATCGCGGATGATGTAGGATTATCTGAAGTAAAAATTTATAAATTTTGCATAATGATTTAGTAATGGATAAAGTCTGGGCACATCAAATTCCATCATTCCTTGCCCCTGAGCAAACATTATGCAAGCGAAAAATTTTCGCAGAAAATTTGACTGATGATGAAGGCACTGTGTCGAAAATTGTAACTGGCCATGAGACGTGGGTATACCACTGGGATCGCCTGCAAAACAAGAACGTATTCAATGGGTTAATAAGGGGTCTTCTTATAGCTACAGTTTTTTTGCGACAATAAGTAAATTTTATTGGTCTAACATGCAAAAAGTTCCAACAATTACAAGGGATGTATACAAAGGGACAATTAAGAACTTAATAACTATATAAAGACCAATCATCATCTGAAGTTTATGCTGTTTCACGATAATTGCAGAATACATAAAGCTCGAAAAGTTCAGGAATTAATCAATAGTAGATAGAGATGACAGGTTCTGGTCCACGCACCCGCCACTATTACGTCACATATATACATGATAATTTAAAAAATATACAGGGCAATTCAAAATAAATATACTGGGTGCGTCAAAATACATATACAGGGTGTATCAAAATAAACGTATATTTAAAATGGCGGATTGAATCAAAATGCCGAAATTTCGTCGGCCATCTTAAAATTCTAGGGGAAATCTGAGGACTGCTGTTAGGAAATCTAGGGACTTTTGATGGGAAATCTAGTTACCTTTTCCCACCATCTTGGACTATTTCCGTGACCATCTTTGACTTTGACGGCCATATTGGACTTTAGCGGTCGTCATATTTGATTTTTATAGCGGAAATATTTGAATTTGGAAGAAATTTAGTTATGTTTGTCGGCCATCTTTGACTTCTAGGGATTTTTGTAATACATGATGATGGTTTATAATCATGCGAACGAAAAGTTGTGTATATTGGGGCTAATTTATTTACTCCGTATATTGGTTTTAAAATAGGATCCCCCTATATCTTATGCAACTTATGAACTGCGGAAATTTTATTTATCTTGGGAATTGATATAATTAAATGAATATTTCATTTAAATTCATGGCATTGGATTTTATGTATTATATTTGAATTCCATTTTGATAGAATTAATCAATTTCCGTTACCGCGAAAATACTATAACATAATTACAGCCGATTTAGAATGTGTTTATATATATTTGAAGAATAAATTTCCTTTGATCTGTAGATTCCGCCTTAGGCAATCAGGTAGAAAGTTGACAAACACGTCAAATTACATAGAAATGGATGCCATGCGTGTATATTACATATAAGTGTAAACATGCTGCTAAAAGAAAGGCTTAACACATAAACATTCGAAAATTAATCGAAAAAATCCAATTTGCCATCGTTAAAGAAAATCATATGACAAACCTGAGAGATTTATAATAAACTATTGAACATAATAAGGGATCTGCGGTCGAGATCTGCCTTGAGATCTGCGATCGACATGTGCGGTCGAGGTCCGCGATCGAGATCTGTTGTAGAGATCTGCGGTCGCGATACCTATTATATGAATTTGTATAAAATGTAGTAAATTTTTTATTATATATGATATAGAAGTATTTCCAATAAAAGTGTTAATTTATATAATACATCTAATAAACATGACGGTTTATACATCCTTGTAACACGTCATTACTTAGTAATCATTTTAGTTTAATGCATTTGATTAGCATAACTTATAATAAATAAGATGACAGTTCAATTAGTTCTTAGCCTAGTAAATATCGACATGTTTAAGAATTAAATTACATTTGATACTTTACGATTCGTGAATGAGATGGTTATTATAGCAAATATTTAAATCCACGGATATCGATATACAAAATTGCATAAAAGTTACGGCTTACAAACTAACTTAAATCATAGCACTAATTCAAGTCTATTGGTTGCATACATAATCTGTTTAAAATTACTATTCATATAATTTTAAGTAATATTCAATTTCTCCTCAGCATATTAGCATTACCCAATCAATGATGACTCTATAGGACAGATCGTCCCCAATTTATTTCTATGTAATTTCCGATGGAAAATTGGATTTTTCGATTAATTTTTCGAATGTTTATGTGTTATGCCTTTCTTTTAGCAGCATTTTTACACTTAGATGTAATATACAGGTGTAGCATCCATTTCTATGTAATTTTGATGAGAAATTGGATTTTTTTACTAATGTTTTATTATCTACATATTGTCCCTTTCTTTTTGACAGTATAGTTATATTTAGTTTTAATATACATATGTGATATATAAGTTTCTATGTAATTTTTGATGGTACATCGAATTTAATATACTACATTAACATGCAATATACATTTTAATGAACTTGATAAAGTATATATTTTGAAAATATAATAAAGGCTTATACCTATTAACTTCATGCTAAATTTATATAACTAAATATAAAGAATAAAGAAATGAAACTTCAATCCAAAAAAAAACTAAATAATTTAATGAAACAGGAAGAAACACCTTTCAGTATAAACCCATTAATTTATCATATCGAAATCAGGACAAAACACCTCGAATATAAATAAAAGAAAAAGCAATAGAAACTACAGAAAAAAAACTAAATAAATCAGCACCCAAACAAATAACAGAAAATAAAAAACTTATAGAAGTAGTTGTAGTTTTGACGGTAAATCTCATTGCTTCCGTTAATTTTGAATTTTCTAAGTAATGCGTCTTTTTGGCAGCATATGTCCATTTAGTTGTAGTTGTAGTTGTAGTTGTAGTTTCTAGGTAATTTTTGATGCCAAATTGGACTTTTTTATATTATTGTTCGATTTTCTAAATACTATACCTTTTTGATGGCATAGCTACATTTAGTTTCAATATATATGTGTGGTAAGAGTGAGTTAAATTATACAATTACTTTAACAAATATATGCCGAAAGTGCCGCACATAACTAGACTTAATTTGTATAAAATGTTTCGAGATCTGCAGTCGAGATCTGCGGGCGCGATCAGCGGTACGGATCTGCGGTCAAAATCTGCGGTCGATATCTGTCGTCGAGATCTGTGACCGAGATCTGTGGACGAGATCTGCAGTTGCATTGTATATTACACATATTAAATTGTATAAAATGTAGCAAATGTTTTATTAACTACAATTATGATGCAGAAATCTTTCATTTACAAGTGTTAATTTATATAATACTTATAATAAACATGATAGTTGAGTACTCGACAATTTATTTTTATTTTATTTTAAAAATTTATTTACCCCTGATAGATCTAATGTAATGAAGCAGTACTAATACAAATACAATAAGTGCGAACAGATACAGATTTTAAATTCATATTTAGTGCATATATTATGCACATTCTAATTTCTACAAATGATCAGGGTAAAATACCGAAGCCCACAGACCAAAACAGTCTTATATAACTATTTGACTCTTAAAACATGTTTAGGAAATAAATTATACTTAAGTACGAACAGATACACCTTTAAAAAACATCTGATAGGTATAATAAACGATCCGATAGGTATTGCAGAAAATCATCTGAAGCTTGAAAACTATGTTTTAACTTTGTATACCTCCTTATAACATGTCATCACTTAGTAATAATTTAGTTTAATGCATTTGACTAGTATAACTTATAATAAATAAGCTGACAGTTCAATTAGGTCTTAGCTTGTTAAATTTCACAAATTCGGGACTCATACTAAAGTGATATACTGAACTAATATTCGGGCTATTAAAAAGACCTAACCAATAATTTGACATATATGATCAAAATAAATCAATAACTAGTTTGGAAAAACACCATTCCTAATTATTTTAAAAACAATAATAGTTGTCATGTATCTACAGCAGTTTAACGCCATTAAATAAATGAATAATATTTCAGCAAATATTTATGATCATTATCTAACTCAATATGAATTTCATAAATAACAAAGTTTTTGAATTTATTCTGGTATCACGAGAGATGCGTCACATATCTCACGTGTGACACATGATGTATCTTACCTCTGCAAGATTTGAGATATATGTTTTCCCTACTATCATCTTAAATTCTTCGTTAATATAATTATCGTTGCAGTACATAGATACACATATTACTTTTTTGAATATTTGGTGTTATCTAAAATAACGGGCTAACTTATTGTGAAAATATAAATCTATTAAAAAAAAGAAATTACAAATCTGGCTGAAATAAATAAACATCTGATTTGTAACTAACGGAAAACGCATTATTACATTCGCTTTTAATCGGATAAATTTCTGAAATGAGTTATGTCAAAAGTGCATTGTGACCTTCGATTTTATTAGATATGCATACCTAATTTCCTCTTGTAGATTTATTTTGTGTATATTCTTCTGTGAATTTAACATGTTTGCGGATATTATTTTTTATTTTATTTTATAAATTTCTTCACACATGATAGATCTATGAATGTATCTACAATTCTCTATTGAAATTCATCCAACTATTAGATATTGAGGATGTCACACTAGTGTCATATATCTTATAATCAAAGTAGTTAACCTCTATGTATCACGTAATACATCACACGTGATACATATGCACCACTTGATACGTTTCACGTGGTACATAGAAGTTAACTAGGAAATGTATTAAATAAAAATATTAAGTACATATTTGATTTTTTCCTTAACTAACGACTGTCTCTCTTGGTATCTATCATACTACATCATACTGCCGTATGTATCACATCTTATTTTGATGGTGATCACGTTAGCATATTTACTTGTTTAACTGTCCCACTTTCCTAAAGTATTATGTGATAGTGTATAGCGTATGATAAGAAAAAGCAATAAACATGAGATAAATCGTAATATTATTTATTAGATCCATCAAGTGTCAAGTGTTATTTGTCATTAGATTTGTCAGGTATCAGACAGAGAGGGAGTAATGTCTCCGTTTCATGATCAACGTATGTCTCTCGTGAAATGATGCTGCAATAAATTGCCATTTTATCACACCTCGATATTTCAGCCATAAATCCTATTCGATACATTTGAAATTGTTCTAGATGGGGAGGTTGTAATAATAATAATAATACTAATTTTAACTTAAAATTTTAAGTACACATTTCACAATGCGTGACGCGTAAGATTAAGATATACGATATTTAAATGATGAATATGTATATCTTTAGCCTGCTGGTAAGAATATATCACAAAACTACTAATGTGCAAATTTGAAAAAGCATACTATTTTAATTAATTGTTTATTTATTTATTATTCGCAGGCGAGGACTGCAAGAAAAATTGAAATTTTTCAGAGATGGATATCGCAGATTTTTAAAAAAGAATAAATTAAGAACTGTCTCAGCTGCTCCAAAGAATTCAAAGCACAAGAGGCATAAACAATTGTTGTTTCTTGACGGCGCTTCTCGGCATAAACCTGGTGGCTCATGTATTTCATCAGCATCATACTTTAAATGAAGACTTTCTCAGGTTATAAAGTCAATTTCCAAAATTGAAAGTTATTTAAATTTACCACAATTGAAACAAATCGCATCATCGTTATCTCGATCAATAAGTGAAGATGACACTAATAGCGAACATTCAAGCGGTGATGTCGTTGGTGCTTTGCACGATGAGTACAAGCACAATCGGATACTTGTGAAAAAAAGAAGAAAAGAGGCAGCATGTTATTCAAGTGGGTTAACGATAAACATATCGAATATAAGTATTAGAATAATGTTCACGAATTAATTGCGGGATTTACATGTACTATGTGCAGAAAAGCGAGCCGGAAACAGTGAAGTCAATAATGAGATCGTTGTGATAATCTAGAAGTTAGCTGAAGCTGGATACATAGAGATGCCGGAAACATGCTTTGCTACAAAACATAAATCAATTAAGGATCTAAATTAAATTTGATAATATTGCAATAAATAGATTATATTTAATATTATATGTATGTATGCACTTATGTGCATGTGACCTATGTAAGATTTGACTTTATAATATTAATGAAATAAAGAACTATAATTGTTTCAAACTACATATGCCTATCTTTGTGGGATTTCACTTTATATAATATTAATGCAATAAAAAGTAATAATAATCTCAAACTATGTATGTGTTACTATTTAATATATGACAGTATTCCACTTAAGCAAATTATTAAAATGTAAAATTCATGTATTAAAATGATTAATATTAGACATACTGGATGATTTTCTTTAAGCATGTGTAAATTTAAAACTGATGTCAAATAATATTGAGAATTCCAATATATTACAGAAAATCACGAAAACTATGATTCTTCAAATATCTATTCGCCCTGGTATGGGCGATTCCAGTATTTCATATTAAATGTATTTATCTAATTTTACAGGAGAATTGAAACTGATAGGGGAATTATGTTAACAATGTAACATACAATGATCATTCAATTAATTTAAATAAATATGACAGAACAATGAAATCTAAAATGTAATTAAAATTACATAAAACTAGTTTAAAACTTGCATTTTTAATGCTACTTAACAATTTACAGAATTAAAGCAAATTCCTACACAAGTATTCTAATCTATGTGACAATTGTTCCAAATAAAATATTATAAAACAAAAGATCAAATCTAAAATTTAATTAGATTAAATACAGTTCTTTAAATATCTATTCGCCCTTAGGCATAGGTAATTTCAATATTTTATATTAAATGTAAATATTCTACCAAAAAAGGAATAAGACGTGAAAATCGAAAAATAACATTATTATTTATTCTAGAAGATAAATTTAAAAGGATTTTGTTACCTTAATTGACATAATTGTTAGATATCACCTCAGAGATGACTAATTATATTAAATGGAATACAAGTATAATATATAAAATTGAATGTGGATATGTTGCTTTTATTTGAGCGGAGGATTAGAGATGGCAGCCAATGCCAATGCTGTAAACATTTTATTAAGGTTATGGCTAAGGTGGAATATACCGAACACAGGTAATTTTAAAATGTATATTCTAATATTTCACATTAAAATGCAGCTATATACATAATTTTATATGGAAAATTTCAATACATTTTAGTATAACTATAAATTAAAAATTGTATTTATAATTAAAATCTATAGAGGAAATGAAGACGCGTGCTATCAGAAAGGTATAATGCAAATCGAAAAATAACATTTATAATTAAATTCTATGGAAAATGATATACCTACGCTAACTTAAAGGCATTTAAGATACATCTAAAATCAATTGATTCTGTGAGATCATTGTAATTTAAACTAATTTACGAATATAATGTTTAAAATTATCCCTAAAGGAGCCTTTAGAAAAAGCATTTTTATACATTCTAGCTGGAAGGCAATGCAAAAGTTCTACCTGATTGCCTAAGGCGGAATCTACAGATCAAAGGAAATTTATTCTTCGAATATATATATATACAGGGTGTCTAAGATCTACCCACGTTCTAGGGGTAACTCCGTTATTATAAAAGCTAGAGCATCGGTTAAATTGACAAAGTTGGCCAGAATTAAAAGATAAATCGAATGCCGCTGAGAAAATGTAATCATTCGGTCAGCCTACTGAGATATTCGAAAATAACTAAAAGTCGTCCATATTTTCAATCAGCTATTATTCATTTAATACTGAAAATAAAAAAATTGGAAAAACGCATTTGATCGCTTTTTTTAAGCTAAATATTATATACTATTTAAATATTTTTTTAGGTTAATACATTTTGAGCCACAACCCAAAGTTTGTATTTTTTAAATGGCAATTATAGTTGGATATGGACTGATTAAATAGACTATTTTTTTCTGATTTCAAAAATGTATGACTTGCCATATTTTTGGTGAATTTTTATAACACATTTTATAAAAACACATTATTTTTATGTATTAGGTAAAATAGCGTGCGCCACGAGATTAAAACAAAAACTATCCTATCAATAAATTAAGAAATAAAGATAAAATAATTTTAACAAGAACAGAATCAATTTTTATTACTATCCTAGAAATAGAGCAACGATACCACACTATAAAATAAAATAATACATAACGATAACGAAAGAACTCTAAAAGCTTAAAAGTGCTTCAAAATGGCCACCATTGTTTTGCACACATACTTGACATCGTCTTAACATCTCTCTTTGTACTTTCAATAATGTTCTGGGCCGAATTTGTTGGATAGTAACTTTAATTTTATTTTTTAATATTTCCAAAGTTGCAGGTTTTCCTTTGTACACTTTTTCTTTAATTGCTCTCCAGAAAAAAAAGTCTAAAGGACTTAAGTCGGGTGATCGCGGTGGCCAAACAATAGGACCTCGAGTCCCTATCCAATTATTAAAACGTTCTTGCAAGTAGTTAGACACAATTAGTGCATTGTGTGCTGGTGCGCTGTCATGTCGAAAGTAATTAAGATTTTGAATGAAATTTAATGGAAGGTCATCCAAGATTTCCTCTAGCTCATTTCGCAAAAAGGACAGATATCTTTCAGAATTTAAATT
>JAHWXV010065868.1:0-18052 GCA_024586415.1 Phrixothrix hirtus | reverse complement strand
ATAGGAGAACCACGTCTCGCTCCACTGTAGCTTTGCCGGCCGTTGCTAAAACACTGGTGTTTCTGCCACATGCGTTATTGCGATTTCGTCTTGTGACATCTTCTTGACAACACTTGATGTTGGCAGAGGTTGGATATTGAATTCTTTGTTACAAGGAATTTTTAAGCGAAAAAGTGTGTTTGATTTGGCAGTGTTTGTAAAGCTTCGTTTGTTTCTGTATCTAAATCATCAGTTTGCTTGGATGTTGCCTTTATAACTTTGGTCTTACGCCTCTTGCTTCCTGTTCCGTGATCCATGGTAGTTTCATTGGTCGAGTAATTTTTTTTCAATGAATATGTTTTATTAAGTTTGATTACTTATGATGGTGATTTGTTCATCAAGCTTGTGATACCTTATTTCTACCTTTGTTTTTAACTGGAAAATGGGTTTGAAGATGTCATCGAAATTTTCATATTGCACAAAATAAAGTTTTTGACAAGGGTCAATACCGTTTATAGAACTAAACTCAGACCATTATCCGATCGCATTGATGCGACCGACAACCACGGACTTGTGACTTCCACAGTTACACAGAACTTTATGGCTGAAATTTTAATACAAGATGAAAAGGTTTCTACAATCTAACAAACCGTTTAACTAAAGTCATGGAGGTCAGCAAAGTTGGCAGGAAATCAACTTGGGAAAACAGGTTGGGCATACCTACACAAGGAAATGCCCTCGTCAAGGAGAAAAGAAGTGGACAAGGTACAAAAACCTAATTGATAGCAAAAGGTTGCTAACCCTACAGGTGAATGATTTAAGGCGCCAAGAATCAACATTGAACAAAAAAGTTCCAGCTGGCCCAAGAAGGTGAATCGAACGCACCTATTCAACACACGACAGACTATTTTGCTACGATAAAGACAAAGCCTAAGTAATTGCTGATCAGCTAGAGATCTATTTTTCTGATAGAAATAGAACGCGCTATTGCGTCGAAGAAGAAGTGAACAGAATCGTGAACTCTCAACAAATTTAATGTCTTGGAACCAATTGAAACAGGTTGCCGACATAATGGCTCGGGAGGGATTTTGCATACACAACACCGCCTTGAAGAACCTCCCTGAACCTGCGCTGGAAGGATTATCCAAAATCATAAATACCGTGAATGTAATTGGCTACTTTCCCAGATCTGGAAAATGGTAGTTAGTAAAGATTCCACTTTCTCTGAAAACATATGACTAAGTGTCTTACATAATGGAATGCTCAAATAGATGAAAGTTTTCTTAAAGACCATTGGCAATCTCGCCTAGAAAATACCATGAAAATTCAGGAAAATTAGGTCGGATTTCGATTAAAACTCAGCGTAGCGCCATTGGGCAACCCACACTTTTAGACGTAGAGAAATCCTACGACAAGGTATGGGGAAATGAATTTATTCACAAACTGTGAAAGGCCAATGTTTCGTTAACACTCACCATCCTCAAAAACTCCCTTCTAATGAACAGGTGCTTTAGGTCAAAGCGGCTCAAACACTATCCACTGTGCGTTATTCAGAAAAGGGCCTATCACAAGGCTTGGATGTGAGAGGTATACCACAATTGCAAGACATCCCCAATACAACCATATTACAATTTGTGTACGACATGGTAATCCTATCGACCGCGATAAAACCAATACAAGCAGATAACTATCTAAAAGAGGTCTTAAGATGATCAAGATCTAGTTTAAGGATTGGAAACTTCATGTAAACAAACGCAGCTAATAGGATTTGGAAGAAATGTATTCAAGTATTCAAGTTAAAGTATCCAACAGTGAAGATAAAAAGGTAATTAGGAAAACTCGTCCAAGAGGAAGAACCGAATATGCGATGGGAATCTAAAATACATGGAGCGTTAAGTCTTAATCTTAAATCGCAATCACTTTGTATTGACACACAGTGAGGAATTGTAGATAAAGGGGAGGGAAAACGCATAGAGAAGCATAGCTAAAACTCATAATAAAACCCTAGGGTTATTACCGAAATCAGGAGGAGTGTTTGATTTGTCTGCCTTTCGACTTTTGGTTTTAGTTTATGTTCTTGACTAATTTTCTTATATGATCACTTTGGTGGGTGTTTAGTCGATTTATCATTTTTTGGTGTTGGTTTGCCGCCTTCATTTCTAAATCAGGTGCCTTTAATTCTAATATGTTGGCGTTCCGTACGTATTGTGTTGTGCCGGAAATCGTTCTCTGGATCTTCGGGCGGACCTTTTGTATTACTTTTTGCCCCGTTGCTGTCTTGCTTCTGAAAGTGAAGCTTGGAACTAGGATTACGTATGTTAGTTTTCGTTTGGTTTTCGGTTGTAGTTTTTTGTGTGGTCTAATTGCTTAGGATCGATTTCATATGTTTGATTATTTTTCTTTTCTCGTTTAGCCTGACTTTCAGGCAAGTTCCTTCTTTCCGGATCTCCAGGGTTTTACCAAATTCTTTGACTTTCATTTTTAATTTCCTCTTTCCTTAAGGCGCGAACTTCATCGCTTGACTTTTTCTTGAGCATTTGCATTTTCCATTTCCGGAAGTTCTCAGTGATGATTAAAGTTTTTCTCATTGTCGCTTTAGCCTATTTCATTTTCCGTCTGCCAATATGGTCCTGTCATTGGTGCTACATTTTTCAGCTCTTGTAACTGCAGGATGTTATCCACATAAATGTTGTAAGGAGCCTGAGAGTCAAGATCCTGTGGTAGGCTCTCTAAATTTTCTTTTTTGAAGAGAAGCAACTGCGAGTTTGAGTATCGCCAACGGAATGTTGTTTGCTTTCATTTTATACAAAATTCCTTCTCTCCATATTTTGCCATAAGCCTTATCGATGTTGAGGAAGGATCACGGTTATTTTTGGCTTGCGTCGCCATTGAGTTTAAGTTTCTTGCCCGTTGCGGGGCGGAGAGCTTCACTCTAAATTAGAACTGTGAATGTGGAATTATGTCGAGTGCTTCTAGGCCTAATTGGTCGCCTATCACTGGGTATTGCTGGATTTTTGTCTTCCTTCGACAAAGTGACTATAGTGGCAGCTTCGATTTCTTTGGGTAATATCTTCGTCTGAATATGGCGTTTATTATTACGGTGAATTTTCCGGTAACGATTTAGGAGGATCTTGTCTTCTACCGGTGCTCTACAAATGTAATCGATTTATCCGACTTTATAAATCTTCGAGGTCGATCTCTATCGGGTTAGTAATTTTTAACGCACTTATCTGGTTGACAGTTTCACATGTCTTCGATTTCAATCTTCTAAGCGCTCTTCTTTGATTTGTAAATTTGTGTTCGAAGTGAGCTATCAAGACTTCGACATTTTCATTATCGTGGTATATAAGATACTGCCCTTCAAATTCTGCCGGGATGTTAGGATTTTTCAGTAGCGCCATAGTTTGTGCCACCTCGTTGTCCGCTTGTTCAAGTGTGCTCTATCTTCCTTGTTCTCTCACAGTCTTATGTAACTTTTTGTATTTTTCTTTGTCTTTTAATTGTCGTTCTTACTTTATTCTTTTCTATTACTAGATTTTTGTCCAAGCGGGTGAAGTCTCATCTGTTTATTGCGTTTGTCTTCGATGTTACTTCACTTTTTTTGCATTGATCTGGTCAGTCTCTTCACAGCTGTCACAATTTCTTCTAGTGTTTGGATTGATCTTGTCTGATAGTTTTCCATATTGTATCTGCATTTATATCATTAAGATCTTTTTATTTGAATGACCTTGTTTATGCCATCTGTATTTTTCTCCATAACGATCGGGAACTGGTCAGAGCTTAGTTTGTGCATGACCTGTACTGTAACTTGGTTCTCGAACCAATGTGTTATGCAGATATCGATTACTTCCCCTCTATTGTTTACCGGGATGGGTGCCGGATTTTCAGTGCCTTCTGACTTAGTTTTTGATAATTCATTAGCAAATTTCGCCAGAATTTTTTCATCTATGTTAATGATGGGTCTTTCACCAAACGGATGTTTTGATCAGATTTTGAAGATCTTTATTAAAGAGTGATTTTCTTGGTGCGTTATGTTCCATGTTTCGTTCATCAACGCATCGAGTGCGAGAAGCTCTTCATCCCTATTCTATTATTTATTAAAATTGCAACACGCCCTTCTCAAAAACATGTCCTATCTTTATGGGTTTTTTTATATCCTGAGACGTGAAAAGTTTTTTCCGAGAAACAGCTCGAATTCGTTTTTTCTTTTTAAGATGCCATCGGCATTCCATTACTAGCTTAAAGTTATTAATTTTGACGAACTTATTTTATTAAATATGGTAGCATCTTTATAATGACATTTGGGATTATTTCCTCCGAGTTTTCTTCGTTGTTTGTTTTTTATGAATTTATTGACTTTTGATGGTGTCGACTTATAAAAAATTTTAGCTTGTTTCGGCCTTCTACTTCCTTCTTCTTCCTCCCTTTGCTCTGGTCAGAACGACTCTGGTATCTTCTTGAGCTTTTGTGAGTTCGCCTTGTCAATTACTGCACTCTATTGTCGAGGTTTTTCCAAGTCTCTTTCGACCTCTTTTGTCGATACGCTTTCAGGTATTTCCCTAAGCATTATACTCAATTCCTTTTTTCTGGGAGTAGAAGAGGTAAGTGTTCCAGCGGTAAATTCCATAATTGTTTGGAAGTTTTCTTTCTCCCCCATAACTAGTGGTGGTAGTGGTCCCGGTTTTTTGATCTTTCCTTTTCTGTTTTAGAATTCTGACGACTAAGCGATATCCTCAAGGGTGTGAAATCTTCTTTTTCTTCCGTTGGTGTATTAGTTCCGTTTTATTTCATTTCTATCATCTGTATTTTTGCAATTTATTTGTTTCTTGCTTGATTTTGAGTTTTTTTTTGGGCATTCGATTCCCAAATTAATCGTCATTTACAGCTTCCGACATCACTTTCTTCGTTTTTTCTCTTACAGTGCATATTATTTCCTGTGCCTTTTGCATATGTTCAGTGTATTTTGTTTTTCCGCTTTTATTAATTTGCATTTTTTTTCTACGATGTAACTATGGCTCGTATTGCTCACGATTAATTTCGCTTGCACTAATATACGATTCATAATGGATTTATCTCGTCTTTTATCAAAATTGAACACTGCTATAGAAAATGGTTTTACTGCATGCGACTCATCTCAATCGGGGTCAAAGGGGCCTAACGTACATCAAAATAGCTTAATTTACTAGATACTGTAACGAAATTAGTTAATTGTTTTAAAAGTGTTTATTTATCGTCAAGAACTTATAATCATTTATTTAGACGTATTCAACTTAATATTTATTTTAAAGTACACTAGTAATAATCGTTTGTAGCAGCTTCTTAACAAGATAAAGTTCTTAGAAAAACTAAAGAATTTAAAGTGCTATTCAAGGAATAAAACTACACAGAATGCGGATGTCATAAATTCCAATGCCATGCCTCATTGGCGTGACTTTGAATTTATTTACTATCCGTTGCAGTATTGAGCCAGTCGTAATTACGTCATTTACATTAGCATTATGGAATTTTCGGGAACACTCCAGAATTTTCCATAAAATTCTTGTCATCGCTAATTTTGTCACAATACTATTCAAGAAATCATATTCTGAAGGCTACCGTACTCCGTGACTTGTGTGCAGACGTAGATGTTTATGGGCAAGTGCTTTCTTCACTGAGCGTTTTAGAAGGTTGGAAAAGTATTCCGCATATATTGTCTAACTTGATTTAAATAATCTATCCAAGTTATGGTCATGGTCTTGCCTAACGATACGACAACATGTAACTTTAATGGCAGTTCTTCACCTAGTCGTTTTTGAATTGAAGTATGGAATCCACGTTTCGCCTTTTGTTATGAATCGAACCCAGAAATGATCTGAATGATGTTCTTGAAGCGCTAATAACACCCGACAATCGTCTACTCGTAGAATTTTTTGCTCAGGTGGCACCAACGGATTGACAGTGACAACTGTTTGGTACTTAAGATGTGTTCTATTTTATCAGCTTTGTATCCCTCCCTACTTCTTCATTATGTGCGCGCTATTTCAAAATGCTCACTAAATATTGAACATCCCTCGTATTTGCAATAACATGGTTTTATTGATAAATTTATTATCAATTATTTTAAATTGGTGTTCTACTATTCCATAAATATTTAGTAGCACAAATTTAAAATTTTGCTCTGATTTTTGGCTGTTAAAGTTGTATCTAAAATTGATAATTTTTGTTTTACAGTTTTAGAAAGGTAATGAACCAACTTTTTATTTTTATTATCGTTAAATCGATTTTAATGATCAGTTCATCAAAACTGTGTGTGGGAGAGGTTTCGGATGAATTTGAATAGGTTCACTTTACAATGGCACCATTGTAACCATTTTTAAAGTATTGATTTGTTGGAAGAAACCTGTTCAAACTTCGGATACCTGAATAGCTCGTGCTGAGTTTTAACGGCATTGTTTCAAAATTACCGTACCATAAGAAAAACTGGCCATTTCTATAATAGTTTTGCCGCAGGCTAAAGGATTTGCATAAATTTTAAGGTTCTTAAATGCAGGTCTGAGTTGTTTGGGAATGTTTTAAAGATAACTTTTAACATCGAAGACGGCAGTACCTGTCTTAAAATTTAACTTTCAAGCAACACAGAGAGGTGCTTTTAAAGTAATGCATTACTGTAAAATAATATCGTCGTTCGTGTCGCAGAAAAGAATAAGGATAACTAGACAAGCATAACAAAACATTGCTTTGTTGGACTTTTTCCGGAAGAATGACTTCTAAAAGCATTGCAGAAATTCCGTTTATTTCACAATAAGCTTATAACTTCATTTATGCATAACTGACGCTGTCGTCAGAGTGGTTCTAAGGTCATTTACCAATTTAAGTGATTTATTCAGATTAATCTCAAAGACTATAAAAAACATTAAAATAGCTATGCAAAAATTATACTAATTAAGCGTTGGCCGAGTGCAACGTCAATCTTTGATATTAATGTGGGCATTCGTAAACTTTCTAAATTTGTTAATATGACATCGTTAAATTTAAAAACTATGACATCAGCATCTCTGGTTAAAATTATAGAAATTAACCAGACAAAAAATGACAATCTAAAACATACATAGTAGATATGTGTGTATTCGTTATTTAAAACAATTACGCTTACTCATTTGTTCAATTTAAATCTAAATAGACTTTATGACTGGTCTATTGTTAAAATATGGTACTAAACTGACAAAATTATCACAAAATGTCTGCCGTGTTTACGGATTCAATTACATTTTGGGAACGTTCAACAAATGATATACTAAAAAGCTTCACTCTCAAGTGGTATCAAAGTTTGGATTAAAACAGGGATAAAACAGGTGTAAAACTTCAGATGAACTCGTTACGTGCTAATAGTTTATTTCAAAGCGATTTATATTAAAACTTGTTCGTTAATTCATTCACACTGCGATTTTAATTACAAATAAATGCCAGATCGATATTTTATGACCATGAATTCAAGGCGATATTCAAATAAACTCAATTTCATCGTTGCCACTTCATTATTGCTATTTCGCCCTGTGCATTCCACGGTTGTATTATTTGTTTATTTATATAAAACTAAAAATAGCTTAACGAGGATCATCAATGGTAAAGATCTTTACAGAATTTTTAATGTACTTAATAATTAGAGAGAGTGCGCGCTATGGTATCGTAACGCCTATAGCTTGTGATAAAGTCCAGGCTTCCCGACAAGTCCGTCTTTCAACCAGAACGGTTGATTTCCTCTCTCTCCTTTTACTCTTGGACTTTCGCGTTGTACTTTAAGGCCCTACATTGTAACGGTGGGTCACGTGCAGTAAAAATTATCCCATAAGCTAAAAGCCGAGTGTGCTTTGTAAGCGCTCACATGGATTCCTTTGATCTTATGTTCTCCGCGAAGGTCTTGGAAGCTGGAATAAAGCTCCAGTGCGCGATCGGAACCGATAATCTCGCCAAAAAGGAAAGTACTGCTTGAAATTCCGGAAGACGGTAGACACGTTTGTAAAGAATACCGAGGCAGCACGTGTCAAGCACGCGACTGCGATCACTCCCCAACGGGAGTGCAATGTCGCTACCGAAGATACTGTGCGAGACACGCGTAACTTGCTGACCAACGTGAAGTACTCTTCTGACGAAGAGGTGCTCCAAACCACCCCACGTCGACTTCCTCCAACTCCATAAATAGCGGCTTCAAGAAAGTGAAAGCCACACACACGACAGCCCAACATCAAATTGGCATCGTTAAACCGTTTCGACGCGCTCCAGGAAGCAGGAGTACAAGCAGTAAACGACGCGGTGGTAGAAGAACTGTCAGTAGGCCCATCGAGTCTACACCTAAACCAAGTGGCAGGGCTCCGTCAATTATTATACGGCAAAACTAGCATCGGACCTCCGTTGAGAGTGACTTCGCAAAGGGGTAAACTAAAACTACGTGAGCTAAAACACGGTATTGGGAATCAGCGTACAGCTGGCAAGTGCGAGGGATCCCGATGAAATTGTGACGTTTTCCCTGAATCCTCAATTAATAACCTGATCGAACTCAAATTTTATATAACAAAATTAACGGCATACATATTAAATATACATTGCAGATCAAGAACCGTTCTAAACATAATAATAAAATATAAAATATCAGTTTAATTAAGCAGGTAATCTAAAAGTCAAATATTAATTAATTAACAAGATACTATAAATAAGAAACCATTCTATGAAATAAGCTGTAAATACATCTAAAAAGAATAAAAATTCAAAATAAATTAACTCATAAGAAATGTTCAGAATTATAGAAGTATAATCGTAAATTGTACAGCGAAAACAAGCACGCACCTGAAGTATGGGTAAAGGCCTGCTAATCGAATCAGAATCCGTGGCATAAGATATCTCCTACTAAGTAACGTTGCTTGGCTGTTTGGCTACCATTGTAGTCTGACGCATTAAATTATTGTTTCGACTTAAAACCCGAAATTTAAATATCGAAAAACCGTTAAAGAATCACAAAGTGATTCTAGATCCTGTACCACATGCACCAATTAGAATAAGAGAAGACGCTAAAAGTAACCTTGAGACAAAACCTTCCGGTTATGCTAGTATGGAAGATGCGCCGAAAAAAAGAAAAGATCCTAATGTCGCTTAACTATGTTGAGCTTGATAAAGCAACAGAAGGAAAATCCATATTTGAGTAACTGACGGTGCTGCACTTACCAGTGACCGTAGAGACGCCTAGACGGAAGAAAAGCATCAACACGTGTCACCGCTGCCAGAAGCACGGGCACACAACGGAACTAACACGTGGTGCCGCGATGTGTGAAGTATGACGACAACTACTCCTCTGGACAGTGTGCAAAGTCCAAAGAAACGTTCGCGAATTATAAACGATGTTCGCGGTTTCCGCGAATACAAAAGTCAGCTCCGCGTGATCCAGATAGTGAGACAGTGCCGGGGTTGTCCTATGCGGAGGCTATGAAATCCAAGCCTCCGATCCGGGTGTAAATGCTAGTCACACCTTATCAAAGCTGTTCACGGTTGGAAACATTATAGTTGCGGCGGGGAGCGAACGCCTTTGTCTAGGGTGAAAATTGTCCTGAAAGTGTTCGACATCTAAACGAACAATTAACTCATACCAACGTAAGACAAGCTGCAGTGGGTGGTACGTTTACATTGTAAACAATTTATATCAGGCAATGCCCACGGATGAAGGTGGCAAACGATATGATATCTTGGTACACCGTAGTTTATAAGGTTAATCGTTCATTGTTCATCATCAGCACCTCCCTTTCTAAAAACGCTTGAATAATTATTTGGTTGTGGCGAGCGTTACAAGACTCGTGTTGCACCACCTTCCGCTCAAGGCGTTAACACGTATTTGATTTCAAGACATTAGCCCCAGACCTAGAAAACGGCAGATGTCATTGTTATCTCGAAATCAAGGATTCAACAACATACAAATCAATTTCCACTCAAAAATTCCTCACCACAAGGCTGTGTACTCGGCTGGACAATGGCCACCTTGATTTTGGCGAACTTCAGCGATACCGCACCGATTCAGAAAAGAGCGGAGGCTTGAGGCCAATCTAGAGGTGTTTGAATTTGTAGAAATTCCTTAGCAGTCCCCCTCCACCTTTTGAACCGTGATAAAAGCTTCTACAACTCGATACTCGAACCATCGGCTTCGAACATATGAATCGAACACGTTATCATTGATCTATGCTTGCTGTGTTACTCACATAGACAATCGTCACTTCCTTACAAATCATCATACAAATTTCAACCCATCTTTCGCTTTAAAGACAGCCCAATGCGTAGTAGCGGTCATGTTGGTCATCGAACGTCCCAGTGAGTGTATTTCTAATCAGACAGTACTTGCGGAACCTAAAATATAGAATTGGATCCGCGCAAAATTTTCCTGCACTGTTACTCCTTAAATCTTTATTTTAGTCCGTATTATTTAAATAATAAATAAATAACCTTTTATGATTAAAGAAACGTTTATTAGAAAAACTAAATAAAATATTAACGATGCTATAGCAATCAAGACTTTTTAATATAATTATATTAATTAAAAATGAATAAAGCAGACTATAAAAATGACTGAAACTTTAATTGAATAGCCCAATATTGACAATTTAAAAAATTAAACGTACCAATCTAATTGGTTTTAAATAATTACGCAAGGCGTTATATTCTAAAAAAATTAAAATCATCAGTTAAATGAAATACTAAGCATCTTAACAATTCTAACGGTTGAGTAAATTCTACCTTTAAAGATATACACAGTTTTGATAAAGAATATATACAATAGTTATCTTTAGATATCAATGTATTTTAATTATTCGTGCGGAGAGTTCACGAATTAAATATTCGTCGCATGCCGATAGTTATTATATATGTTGTGATTTAGATGTCGGTGATTTTTTTAATCAATTTCAATTTCTTTACGCACAACACATTAATTATATGTGTTAACGCTTGATTTTGCCCTTAACGTTTAATTGATTTCTTGTAATTGATTGATGAGTTAATCTGACAAAACAATTCTTTAACGGTGGATTGATGAGTAAAGGTCTTTTACGAGATTCCAGCTCATGTGGGAAACATTCAGATTTTCATTGCAAGTTTGACTAACAATCAATAGAATTTGAATTGTCTGGTCGTTTACCAAAGTGCTTACGATTAGGATACATTCTTTTCTATACGTGACTTTTAGAAATCCAATCTACTTTAGCCTGTCTTTCTATTTTTGGGATTTAAATTTACAAAGCCACAGACAGTTTAATATTAAAATGAATATTTCCTAGCTTTATGTACATCACGCACTATATGGCTTTTCAAAGTTTGTAATTTTAATTTTTATGTGCAATATTCGTTTAACTTATATGACGTTTTAGAAATAGGAAGTTAATTAATTATAAATAGAGTTCATTAGTGCCATGAGTTGATCAACAGGGGGTTACATGTTGTTTTGGAATAAGAAAATAATTTTTCCTCTCAAATAAAAAGTAAAATCTAATCTAATAAATTAAAAGGTCTTTGCCCAAATTTATATTTTATTTTATTAAATTGACAATTGTTTTAGTAATTTAACTTTTTTAAAAAAGTTAAATTACCGAAACAATTGTCAATTTACTAAAATAAAATATAAATTTGGGCGAAGACCTTTTAATTTATTAGATTAGATATGAATACGCCCAATTTCTCATTATATTATTTAAAAAGTAAAATACCTATTTTACCTTAGCAACAAAAATGTCAATGTTCAATGTCATTGTCCTATTACGACTGTCTTCCTAATCTCCAAATTCACGAACTGAAAAAAATTAAGAATAGTTGTACAATTTATTCGAAAAGTTGTATTTTTAATATAAATTATTTAAATATTTTATTATATGGGTACAAACGAACTACAGATTTGAATAAATAAAGTATTTTGACGTGTGGCATAATTTAAATTGGTGCCCATAATAGAGATGGCGACTGCAATATACAGACACACATAAAAACTGGATCGATTAAATTTCTGGAGTAGAAATTCCACTTAAAATTAGTTATAAATTTATAATTTCCAATTCATTTGCTTCCAACTGACAAAATGAAAAAGTTGTTGGCACAAGCTGTACAAGGCATAACATTTAATACAAAGTATGCAAAGTAGCAATTTGATGATGACAGCGGCGAGACAAGGAGACCTGTGTCTACATAATTAAATTCATTGAACTATAAACATTTTATGTATTTATATTGCACTTAACTTTTTGGAAAATTGGAAAAACTATTGGAGTGACGTGCTTGAGATATTCGTCGTGAAAACTTAATACAACAACATGTTGGTTACGTGTCAGGTGTATTTAAGAATTATTGTAATATTCCACGTTGTTTTTGTGCATTTCATTGAAACGTAGAGAGGAAGGAGTCTACATTAAAAAAAATTAGTAGTGTACATAGCGTACATAAGAATGTCGTCAGAATGGAAGCAGTACGTTAACATGTGATGTCATTTCGCAGTCCTGATCGCAGCATTAATGGTGGCCATGCGAACCGACTCACTTTCTGCCAGAAATTATTGAACGCGATCAGTTTAAATCCAGACCTTCTAAACAATTTTTTGATGAGCGATGAGTCATTACCTCTTTCAGGCATTGTCAATAAGCAAAACTTCGCTCTTGAATAAGTGAAAAATTTGGGACTCGCTAGAATTCTGCATCACAGTGCCAAAGTTTAGTCTGGCGTTTCTACTTATCCTTGGTTAATATACATTCATACCGCTGTTAGTTCGTAATACTATTAACGAGGACATATTTTTCAACACGATGGTGCTATGTGTCATACTTCAATGACTTTAATGAACTTTGTGAGAAATTTGTTTTTAATCAAGTCACCTCGAAAAACGCGAATATTATGAGACCTACCAGATTACCTTCTTCAGTAGCCTAAAATAAATTCAAGAAGAGGAAGCTGAAATTCTGTCGATTATTTTGTATAATATAACAGGTTACTTACATGCAAGATTGACTGAATGAATAATAATAAATTGTAAAGATTATAAGGTACAAGGATAAGTCAAAAATTATCAACACTTTCGCCTTAACAGACCTTGACGTTATCATAGCGCCATTTGCGCATGAATGCGTTGAGTTGATGAGCCAGTGGGCACTCATCAGTTGCCAGTCAACTGTGACAGCGTCAGCATGCACCAACTAGGAACTACGAGCAGTGATCTGATTTTTCGTAAGGTGTGAAAGGGGCTGAAATTCATCAAAGACTGTGCTTTATCTCGTAAAAGCGTGTTTTTGTGAATTGAGAACTTTAAAAGTGGCCGTATGTGTATAACACAGCAACAGGAAGCTGTGCGCCCGTTCATCTCGATCACGTACGACAGCATTCAATACGCTCGAGATATGGTTATGGCGGGTAGGAGGGCCCCCATACATGTGTCGAGCCCATCAAATCATCAATGACGAGCTCGGATTTCGTAAAGTCTGTGCGCGATTCCCTACAAAGCCAAACGTTTGGATATCTGCCAATGCTTATTCAATCGCTTCAACACGAAAGGCGATGCACTTCTAAACTGTGATAAAATTTAGGTTCATCGCTACGATTCCGAATCGAAATGGCAGAGTATGAAGTGGAAACACCCAGACTGTGCGATCTGTGGGAAAAGTGATGCCAACTCTTTTTTGGGATGACTACATTGACAAGGGGACTATAATCAATAACGCGAGTTACAGTGAATTGCCGAAGAAAATGTTGTTGTTCTTGCATGACGACGTCCGGCCGTACAATTTGTGGTACTGGAACATCCACCTTACAATATAGACTTCGCTCACTCAGACTTACATCTGTTTGGACCATCCAAGGAAGCTTTGAGAGGTAGTCGATTTTCCTCATACACTAACTTCAGGATGCTGTGCAAAAGTGGCTTCGCGACCAACCGTAAACCTCCTTTCACTAAGGAATACGAAAACTTGTGGGTGAGTAGTTTTGCTCCTTCGTTCACGTGTTTCCAACGCCGAATGCGATATTACACATATACCAAATTCTAATTATGGAATCAAATGCTGCTAAAATAAAAATAATTGTTAATTAGAGTTTGGTTCTATTTGGAGCTGCAGAAGATATTTAGAAGATATTCCATCTTTAATTTGCGGATCCAAATTTTTCGCAAATAGTATGATTTTGTACTGTTGTTAATTCTAAGTAGGTAGTTTTGCTTCAAAATTTTAATCTTCCAAAGGCCGCAAATTTATTAATGTTCGTTTTCTGTTTGTTGGCTTTTGAGAATTAATCTTCAGCTTTCATTTGTCGAAATTTTTTTGGATGATTTTTGGTACAACCCTCACTCGTAATTATTTCCGCCGCGAGGATGATGGTGGCATCCGCAAACTGCAGTGTGTCGACATTTGAGGAATCACAAAAATGTTATAGAGGGTAGGAAAGAGGGATGTTCCATGATGAAAGTATTGATTTGATTTTTATTTGGAATCGTCGGTCCTGTTTATGATAACACCTTAGTTTAGGCCTTCTTATTGTATGGCAAGCTTTGTTTTTGCTCTTTTTATCACGGTATGGGATTTGTAGTTAGTGGCGCTGAGAGTTTCGCTATGAAGTCAAATTGTGACTTTGGAAGCATCTAAAATTTCTCTACATGTCCGGCAGTTTTTCGCTTTTTATTCCCTCAATAAGATTTGCTGGACTATTCTGAAGACTTAGTGGTCAGCGATTCATCGGAATCGAAGGCTTTTATCGCTTTTTGGGAAGCAATAAGTTTTTGTTTTGAACTTTTAAGATAATGTCCCGTTTGGAATATTGCGTTGGGTGTTCCAGTCATTTCGTGAAGTGATGCCTCTAGGAAGTTTTGTTCGGAATTGTGTCAGTTCCTGGAGCGTTTCACTTTCAGCGAATTCCTGTAGAGAATGGGTTCTCTTGAATTATTCGAAAATTAATCTTAAACCAAACTTGCATGCGTTTCAGCTTTGTTTTTTGTATTTAAGATACGTAGTAGTGTTCGATACTTTTTACTTTTTAATAGCTTTGAGAAGTCGGCATAGCTTATGATTACTTCATCTTCGGTTTTTCTGATGTCGTTTTACCAACGACCCTCTTTTGCTTCACGACTATGGCTTCCACTTCTTTTTGGAGCGTTCTATATTCTTTTCGTAAGCTGGCTACCACCTTCTGGTCTATTGTTTGTTTGTTTGTTTTATTTTTTCTGTGAGGATTTATTTCTCCTGGTTAGAAAACCTCACTGTTTTGGATTATTTACATTGCGCTTGACGAATGGTCATTGCTAGCTCTCTTTTTTACCTTCAATGCTAAGTTTATCCCTTCTATGGAACGGATTTTCCATTTTCTTAGGCATAGTTTATCACATTATTTTCTTTTACGGTTCTGCTTTAGTCCATGTTAGGATGACCTAGTGGGCGATTAACAGCTCAATGGCATCAGTGAAATCTTCTCAATTAGATGTGTTAAGATCTTCTCATTTGCGTTTAATGTTCGACTGCTCCAAGACAAGTGTTGGGTGTTTAAACCTTCGCTTACTACCATGGTATTGCGACGTGGGCTCAAATCATCTCTAAGGAACCTGTCAATTCGTATACAATTTGCTACTTCTACCGGAGCACCATCTCTGCCTTTTCTGAATATTTGTTAATCCAAGAATCGGAATCACTTATTGATGCTAACGGGATATTTTGTCTCGCACGAAGAGTCAAGTGTTCGTCTTCCCTTGAATTCCATTGGCATTCCAGATAGCTGTGTTATTCTTATGATTTCTTAATTATAATTTATTATAACTTAATTATAAATAAAAAATCCTAGGACTACTCGCTAATGAAATATAGATGTAGTAAATTGATTAATTTATGG
Source organism: Phrixothrix hirtus (assembly GCA_024586415.1). NCBI lineage: Eukaryota > Metazoa > Arthropoda > Insecta > Coleoptera > Phengodidae > Phrixothrix > Phrixothrix hirtus. The sequence continues at coordinate 2,218 of JAHWXV010065868.1, read as the reverse complement.
TAAAAAGTTGATTTGCATTTATAAAAAATAGAATTTTAATTATTTAATTTATCTTAAATGACGACTTAGAAAAAGTTGTTAAAACCATGTTATTTTTAATTGAGCCAAAAATTTCTTTTATCTGCAGACGTAACTTTTTCAGTACCGTTGATAAAGTTTAGTAAGTACTCGCAATGGATGGTCCTTTAGAAAATGTGTCAGCATATTTCACGCATTTATTGGCAATGGTGTACCTGCAGGAAACATATCCAAACAGCTTGCATTGGTTTTGGGGATTTTCTTTTTGGTTCAACTGTCACTCCCAAGTTGAGGACGTTTTTAATGTTGTAGATTTCTTTCCCCTCTGGTTTTTATTTCATTTCCTAGTTTTTTCACAGTATTGGATTTAAATCTTTGTCCAGTAAGATCTTTTTTCACCTCCTCTAGGGAGGTGGTCTCTGGAACACCAAATTCAGCTGTTTTTCTTCAGGAAGCTGGAAGAGGTGGAAAGGAACTGCTTAATCCTCTAAAATATGTTTTAGGAGTTTGAAATCGTTGGAATACTCCGTAAACAACTTAATACCTTTTTCTATTGTTGATGGGTTTAACTATATTGAGTCATTCATTTCCGGAAAAGGAACAGAAATATCTGACCTAGGGGTCAGTTTACTTTGTATATTTTTCTACGTATTTTTTAATTACATTTTAAGAAATAAAATATTTGGTTTAATTTATTTATTTTTGTAAAACCCTGTACATCATTACATCTCTATTCTACTACTCCCATTTCTATACCAGTATTTAAATTTCTTTAATAGCAACGTTAAATAAAATGGCGATGTTGGTTTGCAATAGAAGGTTACAAATAATATTTATTAAAGCTTTGTACATAATAGGCCAGTAAAATAGATAGCTCGAGGTGGAAAAAATGTTGGCAAACGTTTCATGGTATTAATCGGTTAATTGGACGTCTAATAAAAGTATCCTGGGTTTTCACGATCCAAGTGTTGAACTAACGTGAGTACATCACAAAATCACGAAATTTTAGGTCTTTTCTATTTTTCGCTAACAACTCTTAAATGGTGCTTCCTATTGTAAACTTCACAGTGTATAAGAACTAAAGCCAGTAAATTATGAGTCGAATGAGTACCCATCAAGTAGAATGGTCGAAATCGACGATCTAAATACGACGTTTGTAGCAACTTTGCCCAAAACTGAGATATACTCAGTGACAAGGAAATCGCAACACCAAGAAGGCGTAGGAATATTTTGACCGAACTTGGCAGAAACTTTTAACTACAAAAAGTAACAATTGATTAAAATTTCAATATTACGAATAAAGTGATAATGACAGTTCTTTCAGTATTTTCTAACAATGTTATCTGGTGTATGTTTTGTGAGATTTTGTTCAGTTCTTTAGTGTTTTCGTTTGTGATCGTTTCCTTTGAGGCTGTGATCATGCTTACAGTGCGCCAATGTGGAAATTACCGTCAATTAAGTGGATTTGACAGAGGTCGTATTGTTGGTCTGCGCGAAGGTGGTTTGTTGTTCAGAGAAATTGCAAAACGCCTAATCCGGAACCAATACACTATTACCCGCTGCTATCAGGCACGTACGCACGCCGCGCGCGCGCGCACGCACGCACGCACGCACGCTCGCACGTAAGCATGTACGCACGCACGCACGCACGCACACACGAACGCACGCACGCACGCTCGCACGCACGCACGCACACACGCTCACACGCACGCACGCACGCACGCACGCACTCACGCACGCACACACGCAGTCGCGCGCGCACGCACGCACGCACGAAGGCACGCACGCACGTACGCACGCATGCACGCACGCTTGAATGCACGCACACACCCACGCACGCACAGACAGACTAATTTTTAAAAACATGATTTTCGAACTCAGGGACCTGAAAATGTGTATTTCCACTAAAATTTTTACATCGAAGTAAAAAATACAGAATGGAAGTTGACAATAACTCATAAAAACACAATAACCAACTAATTGTTTTTATTAAGAAATAATATTAAAAATCTGGTGTGAAACAACACACGACTTTCTCTTACGCATATATATATATATATATATATATATATATATAAAGATTTCTGTATATTTTAGGAATTAAAAATATTTTAGAAAAATTCATTCCCTGACTGGGGTTTGGACCCAGGACCCTTGGCTTTACGCGCCAATGCTCTACCACTGAGCTATCATGGGAACC
>JAHWXV010065861.1:0-11324 GCA_024586415.1 Phrixothrix hirtus | reverse complement strand
TTTCATAATAAAAACAATCATAGCATACTACAGAATTTAAATCTCTTGTTTTCATTAGAGACACATATCAATTATCTAATTGTTCTTTATTTTTTTACTGCGAACCAGTTGAAGATATGAAAAAAAGTCAAGATATCTTTTTTATTAAAAACTGGTATACCATTCATAAAATAATTTTTGTTTTTAAAAAAAGCAATGGCGTACCATTCTTCCCAATCGAAATAGTCAGTGTAAAATTAATTTGGACGCCACTGGTTAAAATTGAACAAAGGTTAGTATCAAAAAAGACGTCTCTCTCCATTTACTTTACACCCCCAAAGTTATATAAACATATATGATGTAGTTGCGGAGTTATTAAAAAAAAATTATTTATCATTAAATATACCAAAAATAAAGCGAAAACGGACCTATGCTTATATGAACTTTTTGTCTTAAAATTATGCATAAATTAACTCCCTGAAATATTGGCATTCAATTATGTAGCACATTTATATATACAAAATAATCTAATAAATACAACTAATTCAATTAAAATTCCAGCCAACTTCTGAATTATCGCTCGTGATCCCTCAAAAATGGTGCCAACAAGGATACCGGCAGATTAATTAGGTCCCGCAAGTCAGGAGCAGCACCACAGTGTTCGATCACTATGTCATGGGCGGCACTAAAACCGGGATAACGGAGCAGGCGATGCTCCGGCTCATCAACGGTTCCCGCACAATGCAAGCAGTCTGCTACTGCAACCCACTCCACACAGAACATGTGTCACTGAAATGAGCCATATCCGGTCACCATCTGCATTTTGACGAACCCAGGAACATACTGAACGCCACCCTGCATCGCCGGAAGCACATTGTAATTAAGAGACCCTTATCCGAGGCCTTCCTCGTAAATTTCCAATCACCGATGACCCTCAGATCTAAATATCCTTTTATGTGGCTTATTGATCGAAAGTTTGCTATCCTGATAGACTTGTCATAGAATTCAGCGTCGCGGCCCCTTTTATATCGGCTCCAGCACAGTCTACGAGAGATTTCCAAGTCCACCGGTGGGAAGCCCGCCAAGACCTCCGCCGCATCCGCTGACACTGACCTATAGGCCCACACTGAGAACCTGACCGCAGCCCCCAGCAGTGACCTCAAACTCCGAGCAATATTAAAATTGTTCAGTCTGGCGCCCCAGATTTCCGAGGCGTACGTGATAATAGTCAGAATCGTTGCCTTATAAATGGTTAAAGCAGAGACCTGGTGGTCTCTATCCCCCAAGATGCTCTCGCCGATCCAATTAACCTGCACAATTTTGTCTTGGCACAGTCTGCTACGTGCCGGAAGTGCTGCTAATAATTCATCTTCCAGCCGATGAGCAGCCCCAGATAATTATAGCTATTAACGACCTCTATATTGCTACCACCGATACGGAAGTTCAAATCGCGATGGTGTAATTTCCGTTTCGATCCTGTTACTAGGATTTTGGTTTTACTAGATGTGATGATTAGTTTATGTTTGCTAGCCCACCGCACCACCAGGTTTAGCAACGCCCGCATCGCATCTCTTAGGACCCCTCTGGTATCCGACAGCACCACCAGCGCAAGGTCATCTGCGTAGGCGATGATTGATGAACCATCCGGAGATGCCCGCCGAGGTCATCAACCATAAAGTTCCATAAGGTTGTGCCGAGTACTGATCCGTAGGGACAGCCCATAGACAGCCCCTGCTCCAGAGTGCCATCACACATCTTGTAGAGGACTCCTCTTCCAGTTAGGTAACTCTTAATCAGTGACTGAGTTCGGTCGGTCAGGCCGCACCCCCTAAGAATTCGCAGCAAACCCGGCCACCATAAATTATCAAAAGCACCCTGTACATCGATACAAATCGTGACGACATTGCATTTGTTGATGGCGACATCATCTAGGTATTGTTGGAGGGCCTAGATGGTAGACTTGCCGCGAACGAGTCCGAATTGTCGCGGAGAATGCAGGTACTCAAGTTCACTGTGAATCCGATTTTTTAAGAGTCTTTCGAGTACTTTGCCGTGTTCATCGATAAATATAATCGGTCTGTATCCTTTGGAATGATTGAGTAATGGATCCAGGTCTTTTAGTAAAAGTACTAATTTACCGACCTTCCAGTCACGCGGAAAATACATCAGCCAGAAACACGCACTATACAATATAAATAAAAAGTAATTAAAAATTTCGAAGGTTAAATTAATCACGTTTCCTTTCAGTTTTTCCGGGCCAGGCGCTTTGTTGCCCCTATTGGCAGCCATCGCTACCTCTAGCTCCACCTCAGTTGGCTGCTCCACGTCCCCGCCCCCAACAGGAGTCGTAAGAGTGTCATAATCTTGTTGTCACCCACGCTGCAGGTTATTGTTGCAGCTACGGTTGTCATGCGGGAGTAATACATCCAGCAGATTTCGCGCAGCGTCGGCCGGCGTCAAAGCCTCCTCTCCGCCGCGGTCCAGTATTGATACATCTAGGCACGGCCGGGAAGCTTTTCCCCTTACCATCCCCAAGGATTGTTCGCCAATTCCCGTTGTACAAAGTTCTCCCATGATTTTCCCCTCGGATAATTTAGTGCATGAAAGAATGTTTGCTTGTAATTACGCATATTTTCCTAGAGTTCTTGCTTTAAAATTGCATGGACGTTTTTGTAGAATTTAGTTTTGTTTTATGGATAATCCCTCCTGGAGGCCACGACATTCGTATTCCACCATTCCGGCCGGGTAGGAAATCGCATCCGACGCGTTGCGACGCTACTAATAATGCCCTGTATGCCGTGAGTCAGGTCGCGCACTGCATGGTCAATAGTACATAGTGACGTAATCTGATCATATGTTCCAGTGAGGTCAAGGTTAATATGTTCCAATTTCGCTACAACCTCAGGTGTATTTAACTTGTCAGTAGGACAATGTAACACAGATGGCGGTAAATGTCTTATCTCGGCGCCACTAATAGTTATATGGATCGTTTGATGGTCTGAATTATGCGCGCTTGTTACAACGTTCCAAACCAACACGAGGCTTGGCGGTACACCACACGCTAGCGTTATGTCAATGTTACTACTCCCGCACTCAGAATATTCGATATCGATAAGCCCGCAGCAACAATAAATTCTTCCAGCATCCTCTAGCGCCTGTTTGTAACCACGTCATGCCAGAGTTCAGAGCGCGAATTAAGATCTCCACAAATTAATACAAACTTGTCTTTTAATTTGTCCAAAACGCGCCTTAAAAAGTTTATTTCGCTGACAAGATCGTCGGACAGGGATAGATAAACGTTCACACAATAAATATTTACATTGTTTATGGGCATACACACGGTTGTAAAGTTTTGATTAGAGAGATTTAACAGCACAACGCAATCGCAAAGTTTGCCTTTAATTAAAACTATATTATTTGTCTCTTGATCGCCGCATTTGAGGTGTTTAAAGCTACACAACGTGAGCGGTTCATATTTACTGCCGAATCTACTCATGTTGACCCCCTGCATCAGAATTACGTTAGCGTCATGCTCCAAGATATATCTGTAGAACTCTAAAGTAAAAGTCAGGGAGTTTTTTAGATTTTCTGATAGAATATTTATTCTATCGAATAAATTGTATTATTAGTTTCATCTTTGAGACGACGCTGGTACAGTGTTTAGTAACATCGTCCTTAGCGCCAACATGAACGCAATTCGCGCAGCTATGCAAGTTCTTGTTGCCCTGTAATGGACAGTTCTTGCTATCGTGCTTCGTTTGTGCACAAAAACCACACTGCTTGGCAGACTTGCAGAATTTATAAACGTGCCCGAGGCGCTGGCAATTGAAGCAGCGAGACATCCTTACAAAGTCTCTCACCCTGCATGAGGTCCAACCGAGGTAAAGCCGCTCTGCAAACAAAACGGCCTGTTGCACTCCTGAAATGACTTCCAGGATCCAATTCACCGAGAAATCCCCTTTACTGCCCACCGGAAACGTAGAATGAACTCCAAGCACCCTCACAGGACAGGTAATTAGTTTAGCAGTCTCTTCCATCAGCTGTTCTTTCGCAACGGCAGCAGGTACATCGTAAATTATTATTTCAGGCCACACCCTCGCCTGTATCGCCGCCACCAGTTGCACCCTGGCGAGCGCAGGATGATTCACGAGGCTACCGAGGGAATTCTCCGCTGACTCCACCAGAACAGACTTATTTGAAAGTTTGATCATTCTGGTGGGCTCTACTCCCAGCTCTGCAGGTGTCAATTGGGTGGTAAGTGTCTTATAAATGTCATCAGACGAAGATACGCCGTACTCATCCACTGGTTTGATAATGGCCTTGTACCGTTTTTGCGGTGTAGGTGATGCAGTGAGAGCAAATTCTCCCCCCGCGCGCGCCGGAGTCGCCACTGCCCTGTTGTACGCCATAGGGGCTGCAGCTACTTGCTGATGCTTCACGACCTCCCTTGTGACCGTCTCCACGATACAATTGATGAATGGAGCCCGCCCGCTCTCGGCCGGTATTTTCAGCGCGATGAGTTCAGTCAGAGCCGAGTGCAGATTCGCTACGTAGTTCACCACCCCAGATTTTCTTTCAACGCCTGCCTTAGAGGCATTCATGAATTTCAATATCCCTATTATGTCCTTATTTACTCTATTAATTATATTATATCGGGAGCAAAATCTTCAGCTCCATCGAGGAGTCGGAAGGATCCGAATTAAGTCGTAATCTCTTGGTTCTTGGGGCACAGACGACGGTAGGGGTAGCAGGAGCACAGAGTCCATAATCGAAGAGCTAGCCGCCGAACCCGCCTTGGACGTCATAACTGTAATCTGCGCCGCGGTTGCGACCCTAGACAGGCCGGTCGTAATCAGGCACTCAGCCTTGTGGTTACTGATATGCCGCACTTGTAGAATTTATTTAAATAAAACTTCAATTGTGCAAATGTTAATAAACGAGTTAATTTTTAATGAGTCTTTTTAATTTTCAACACGCAATAACTAGAAGCAATTCACAAAACACTATTTGCAATGCTATACAAAGTTTTAGCAATTTAAATGCACAATTACTATTATTTACCGAATATAAACCCACTTTCTGGCAAAACACGTCTGCCACAAAGAGAACTCAACTAAACTACCCTTAGTAGCAAAAGCAAATTAGATATATTATTAATTTTGACCAAATCAGATCTACGCAACTAGTAGTATTCTACCCAAATTTTGATGACTAAAAACTGACCGAACCTACAACTACTTTACTTTATTGAACATCCTCAACTACCCCATTGTGATTTTCCAAAATATCATTAAATTTGTTTTAGTACTTTTTAAACAATGAGGATTAAACTGATATGTATATAAATAATTTATTGAGCATTAAATTTATCTCTAGTAAAAATCATATGGTTTTTAGAAATTCTATAAAAAGCACTCAAAATAACTCTTCTTCAGAAACTTAAAATATAAAATACCTTTGTCATTATTTTCTATAACTAATTTCTATCTATTTCCGTGAATTACCAACTTTAAAAGAAATAATTGAGAAATCACGCTATCCCAACCAATTGCGTAGTGGAATAATATAAGTGACACATTACATAAAAAATAAAGTACTTTTGATAGCTAATTATATGACCAGCAACTTTCTACTTTAGTAACAGCTATTTTGAGCAGCTAAAATATTTTAATTATGTCTAGTGACGTTATACACTCCTCATACGTATACTCAGTTCTAATTGGAACTAGCAATAAACTTTAAATATTACTGGTTGTTGCGTTTGACACTGCGTTTACGCCATACTATTGCTAAAACAGAAAGCCCTTGTAGTCCAAGCGGCGACTGTAGAAATAATTAAATTGACAGATATCGGTAACCTTAATGAGTCATTACATCATCTATTATAAAGAAGGTGCCAGATTGTTACAGAACGTTTCATTAAGCTGTTATTGTTTCTAATTTTTGTTACATTATTGTGAAAAACGTGATGTGTACGAGGATACATACAAAAGCTTAAAAGAAAACTTTTTAAAAGATTTAGTCAATAAATCTAACGCTGATTATGAAGACCTAGAAAAAAGAACTCAGTTTCAAGCAGATAGTGAGGAATGAAAGCAAATTTAGTTAAATTTAGTAACTTCGCCTGATTTCGGAACAATAGCTAAAATGCGTTGAGAAATTAGTTGTATATCGATAATAAAAAGTATTATTTATAAGGATTTTTTTGCTAAAGCTACGGTTTGGTGTAAAAATAACGAAGACCAGGCTAAACATGTTTTTCTGAAAAATTTCTGATTGAAATATTTTTATGTTGTTTAAGAATTAATCAAAAGTGGCCATTCCTCGGATCAACATATGATGGTATTACAAACAACGATAATTTAGTCGAAGGAATGAGTTCCTTTTCGGCTGGCTATTTTACAATAAAATAAGTAGTGAAAAAATTATTATCAAATATTTAATACCTACAGCTGGTGGCACATTTGAACTTAAACAAAATAATGACTATTTTTATCAATTTCAAGAGTAATTTAATATATGGTCCAACAGTAAGCGCTATTATAACGTTTGGACCTTAAAAAAATTTTATTGTATTGAATTGAACAAGATAAAACTTTATTTGAAGTAGCTTTGTGTGAAAAATACTTTGATTTGTAAAGGTTTATTCATAATGTGATAACTTTGGCACGTTTTCCTCTATCTATGTTTCCAACTTTTTTTTATAATTATTTAAGATAAGCGTAGCTTTAAATCTTCTACAACTATTACTTGATTTTCTCTCATAACGGGTCCATCAAATTAAAAGGTTTTCTTAGTTTTTGAATAAAACACAGATGGCGCTGTGAATTTACCTAGGTCCTATTACATTTCAGAAGTGTAATCTGTGACATCTATAAAAATTGAGTCGTACACAACACAATAAGGCGTTCAAATTGTTGAATTATTTTATGAAAATAGGCGTTCTGTGAAAAATGTTTGCATAACCATCCATCTCAAAGCACGTCAATTGAATTATTAAAAAATTTCAAGAAACTGGTTCAGTGGAAGATTTGACAAAAATATTGTCGCTCGCAAGAATATACTGATTTGGTTAGTGAAAGTGTTGCTAAAGACAGGGAAATGCCCATTAGTCGACGTTCACAACAACTTGGACACAGCGAAACCGCAACATGGCATATTTTACGAAAGGATCTAGCTCTAAAGGCAAATAAGGTTCAAATACGCGAGAACTAAAGCCATTGAATCATTCTAAATGTCGCGCATTTATCAAGTGGATCAAATAATAGTAAGATGATTTTTCTCAAAAAACTTTCTTTTCCGATTAAGTACAGTTTGAAAAATTGGTGGTTACGTTAATAAACAAAACTACCGTATTTGGGGTGAAGAAATCCACGATTGCTGCATGAGAAATCTTTACATCCTAAACAAGTAACTGTTTGGTGTGTATTATGGCCACAAGGTGTAATTGGTCCCTACTTCTTTGTAGATGGTACCAGTGAAGATGTAACTGCGAATGGTGTTGGATATCGTAATATGTTAACTAAATTTTTGTAGCCTGAATTAAATAATACTGCTCTGGAGAATATGTTGCTTATCAAAACTGCGGAACATACTATATAGCCACTGACACAATCGACTTATTGCATACCAAGTTATAAGAAAATGTGATGTTAAATGGCCACCAAGACATGTGATTTGTTATCATTGGACGATTTTCTCTGGAGTTATGTGAAAATACAGGTTCAAAATCCACAAACGCTTCCTGAACTAAAGGACGAAATTATTCGTGTCATTGGCACGATAGCAAAAATGGCCAAAATGTAGTCTACAATTATAACAAAAGGGTGGACGTCTGTAGTACTGCAAGAGGTGGTAATTTGGCCGATACTGTCTTTCCTGTTTAACTTTCATACATTATCCATCAATTGCTAATAAAGGGTTTTTAAATGAACGAAAATTGTATATTTTCTTCAAGAATTAAAACATCCGCCCAATTTGAAAGACCCTTTATTGGTTACGCATACTCTAATTTTGCTTACTTTTAATTTTACTCAACGCTTATTTGGGACGTATTGGTGCTCCTAGATTATTCTCTCTAGATGATGTATGCCTTGAGATGTTAGTATTCCTGTTTTAAATCTACATTGTGCACCGTTTTCAAAATAAATGCACTTTTAAAGCAATAGGCGCATAACTAGAAATTTTATGAAATGATAAATCGCAGCTACGCACCTTTCTGAGCTTGCAACTCGGGTAGTTTAAATTTTTTGTTGACTGGGTTCTTAGAAACATGCCCACCATTTCTGTTCGGTAAATTAAAAATGATTTCAAATTTGAGTAGGATGCTCAGTATCATCTTTTTTACAGGAATTGCTTTTTTTTCCGTTGGCTTGGTTTCCAGAATCATACGCACAATTTCTGTCCGGTAAGTTAACATACAAAATACTATTCAATTCCGGAGATTTTCTTTGATTACTCAATTCAGCACATTATTTCAGAGAAACCGAAGAGTTCTCATAAAAGTTTATCAAAAACATAATAGCCGTAGTAAGTTTTAAAAAAATGTTAAAGCCGTTTTTGAGAAAATCGCAAAAATCGTAAGAATAAAGTGGCACTTCTGTTCATTCCATTTTGACTATATTCTTGCCCTCGTATGTTAGAAAGATAGTAAACATAAATGGAAATTTTTATTTTTCTACGCTGTTTAGATTTTGAGATCCATCTGTTGCTCACAATTAATACATTAAGTACTTAGCGTTACTCGATTTCTGTAAATTTATTAGAGAAGCCGCTAATTCATGTAAAATAGATTTAAGTAGATAAGAAAAATACTAAGTTTTAAAAAAATAGTTAGGGCCCATTTCAGGAAAATCGTGGAAAATAAAATTTTGGAAAATATCTGAAAATGACAGAAATAAAGTGGTATTTCGTATTTATTCGATTTAATCAATTCTTGATTTTGCATACAAATATATTTATGATCATAAATATAAATTTTTATTTGGCCAGGACATTTGGTTTCATAAGCATTTTATTCAGAGTTAACGGTAAAGGTATTTTCAGTCACTAGATTTACGGAAAATTTTCTGAGAAATCACCTAGATTATATGAAAGGACATTAAATGGCTAAGAAATATATTAAGTTTAAAAAAATTGCTGATGCCGATTTCAAGAGAATCTCTAAAAATCAGAAATGAGTAAATTGGTAGGTACTTCAGGTTATCCGATTTTAATGAAATGGTTATATAAGTAGAATCAATTGTGTCATTGTTCAGTATTTAGCAAGAAATGCAAACTATACTGAATTTTTGGACAACAGTTTAATTTAATATTTCCGTGTAGCCATCTAGTACTCCAAAATTAATGCCTTAATCATCACTTTGATGCCGCACTCTAACATTTTTTTATTACTGATCCTAGTCTTCACGTAACATTTTATTATGTTTTGCGTGGACAGATCTAGATTTAGAAACAAAATTTTATGCATAGACAGAAAAACAACGTTGTTAAAATTACTGAACCACCATGTTATCCAGACATACAAATTTATCTCAAAGTCTTGAACGATGAAAGCAAAACGTTCAATAAAACGAGAATGTAGACTTGGTCTTAGAAGTACAGCTTCTGTTACATACATTTAGTTGTGGTTAAAACAGTGTATACCTTATTTAAGGCATTTAAGATTCATAATACAATTTAAACTAATTTTATACGCAAGACATGTTTAGTTAAATGATGTAGTTTTTAATACATATTTGCATAATATTGTAAATATCTGTTTAACACGTAGAACCTAAAGCATCATTAGCCTTTTATGAATTATTCTTTATTTAGTAACAATTTATATTCATAGCGCCCTATTATATATAGAATCGCATAAATATGATAATAGTCAATACACAAACAGACTACTGTTGCACATAAATTCCGTAAACTAACAATAGAAGTTCAATTTATACGCCTTGCTGCCGTCTATTGTGCTTTACCTAAATCATCCTAGCTAATATTGGAGGGTAGTTTAGAGGTACAATTGTTATAACTCTCAACTCCTAGTTTAATGACAAATGTAGTTTTGAATCTGGTGTCAACACCAAACATATTTGTCAAATGTTAATGAACGTTGAACTTATTGCTGTTTACACGCATGTGTGCTATTCCTAAATTATAAAATAAATAAGCTTATGTAGAGAGCTTTAGTATTTTACGATTTCTCAAGGGTTTTCTTAACCTATGACTAAATTATAAAAAATTTTTTGGGTGAAACATTTTAAATTGACTCTCTGAGTACTTGAAAATGGAAATGCTGTTAATAGTATTATTAAGCAATTAAATATCATCCAATTGCTTATCCGAAACATTTATTCTAAATTTTACTCCACAGCAAGGAAAACCTTTGAAAAGTGAAGCGTATTTGTTTCGATAAGAGGTTAAAATTATGTTTTAAGTATAAGAAGCTTTTGAAATATCGAAACTGTGATTTCCAGCCCCCAATTTATTCAAAAGTTTATACCAGAATTTGAGTGCAGATTTCCGCTATTAAATTGCGATTTTCTGTAGAAAACTTATTTTAACAGCTTGGCAAATTTTCTCACGAAATCGACTTAATTAAAATTTCCTTCAAATACGCAATCAATGGCGGATTAACCAAATTAATCGTTGCAAGCATACATTTTTAAATTTACGAATTTTTAATGTTATCTACGTATAATTATAAAATCAGCGTACATACAATATTTTAATAAGACAAAAAATAATATTTCACACAACTAAATACTTTTATTCATATATCAAGAGTATCTATGTAAAACATTTTAATGTCTATACTAACATTAAATAACTTTTGTTTCAATTATATTTTGTGACCTTATAGTATATTATATAAGGGACATAGAATGAAGTTCATTTTCATGTGAGATGAAAAATAACAATACCACTGAGTTACGCAAGTAGTAATCGCGGCAGTTTAACTGTACATGCGCAGTAGCATTTTTGCGCAAACCACGCCCCTTGATTCTGCGCAGGTACCCCCACCCTTGGGCAGCTTTGCAATGGTCATTCAGCATTCATTTTTTGGCGAGGAGTGGTCGAGTTCAGGAATTAAAACACGTTAAAAACCAAAATGGCGCCAAGTATCATAAATATGTAACATCGTCTCTTGTATAATTTTAAATATCTACTAATAAATTAAAAAATAAAATATTAATTAAATTCAAATTAATAGGCCGTAATATTCTTTGAGTTAAACATTTTAAAACGCCTTCAGGAAATATTAAGAAACTTAAAACTTTTAGTTCTGAAAAGTTCGAATTATATTAATCAAAGCAAGAAAACGATATATCCGCTACAAACTACTTTATCGTAAA
>JAHWXV010065836.1:0-12362 GCA_024586415.1 Phrixothrix hirtus | reverse complement strand
ACGTGGACAGAAATAAAAAGGGTTTGAAGAATTTTTTACACAATTAACACGTCGTCGATACCGCTTCTTTTTAATGAATCTACATCAAGTCTTCATCCTGCTCCGAGTTATGCTATATACTTTTGTCCTACTCATAATTTTTCTACACACTGGGTGTATCGTAATTCCTTTATGAAGCTTTAACAGTATATATAAATGAGTCAGAGAACCCAATTTGCAGGAAAAAATAAAAATTCAGCATTTTGAGCTTTAGTGGTTATATCAACGCGATCGATTTAAATTTACTCTTTCAAACTGTTGCCATGTGGTAAAAAGTCGTAAATTTGATTTCAAAGTTCATTTTTAAATGTCTTTACATAAAAACCCTTATAAGTTGCATACGTTTTTATCAATCAGCTTCAAGCTGTTAAAATGAATGTTTTATTACAAATCGCCCTAACCTCGATTTAAATATAATTCCATTTTCATTTGTAATTTTCACAAGCTAGACTCGTTTAACAACACTTCACTTTTAAGATGTTGATAATATCAATAGATTAGTGTAAGATGCATGAAGATACACAAATAAAGAACATATTTAAAAGAATATGTAGCTAAACAAAAGTTTGCTTTTAACAACTGAAGTGCACTTTAAATTCGTGCATATGTAATGGGAAAAATTAGCGAATACCTAAATGTTTCATCCTTATTTTTTCTTAATTTTATTTGGCGTTTCTGTCGCGAATATGCATAAACAAATTGTTTATTAACATTCTTTTACGGTAGAATATCGTTTCTTAACATTTTACAAAAAGGTTACGTTACACCCTGTAATAATAACGTAAACTTTTAGTGCTCGTATTGTGTCGTTGCACGTTAAAATTATTTTAAACTAAATATTTACAAAATTGTTTCTCATGTTGGTTACTTCAATTTAATTAACCATAATTATTTTACATAGCTTAATATTGTGTTATAATGCATTACATGAAAGTCTTTTGCTATTAAAATAGTTATGCTAGCTGTTTAGATTTTAATTATTAAATTTAACTATTTGTTAGCTACAGGTTTTAAATTAATTCTCATTCTAATTCTCAATTAAAAGTCGCAATGCAATTTTAGTATTGAATTTGAGGTGTAAAGCATTCAGGTAGTTTTGAAATTCTTTCGTTGATATTTTATTGTTATTTCAGCTGCAGAATAATTTGTATGTTAGTAATAATGACATGACTAAGAGCTTTTTACCTTAGACTATTTTTTATTTAATTTTTGATACGTTCATTTCGCCTTTTTTTATACTAGATTCTAAATTTATGTTTGTGGTAAATAATTAAGCTTGTCAGTTCTTATTATTTCCTTTTGTCACTTTTAATAGAGAATATAACTGAAATAATTAAGATTTTTGAATATAAAATGTTTTCCGCTGCTGCCATAAGTACATTGTAGCTTTATTTCAGGTTTAATAGCTTTCGAGTTCCGTGAATCTATAAATTCAATTTTATTTGATTTCATTTGGTAAGAGTTGAGGCGCTAGCCGAGTAGCTCTTCTTCACTTCAGTTGTGATGTAACAATTTTCAGCGTAGAATTTTAGACATACCTTTTCTGAAGATCTAGAACTTTTCAAATTTGGGCATTATTTTTACAAAATTATTTAGCTTGTGAATTAACCATGTTTGAAACGCTGAAATACCGTTAGTAATTGTTATACAAAGAAATTAAGCCGCTCCACCTCTATGCGGTATCTGTTGGTTTGATACTTGGGGAGCATCTAAAAACTTTAAAAAATACCTCAACTTCAACAGCTACTCATGAAAAAGCTAGATCAATTGTCGTATTTGCTTACCAGTATCTACAGTTAAGTATTCTTAGTGTTATCAATAAAAAAGGAAATATTTTCTACAGATGACTCTAAAGTAGATGCGAGATATTTTATGGCGGCTGCTTTTCCCCG
This sequence comes from Phrixothrix hirtus, assembly GCA_024586415.1. NCBI lineage: Eukaryota > Metazoa > Arthropoda > Insecta > Coleoptera > Phengodidae > Phrixothrix > Phrixothrix hirtus. The sequence goes on along the minus strand of JAHWXV010065836.1, from coordinate 10,431 downwards.
ACAAACCTTACTGCAATCAGTGATTTAGCAAAGTTACCTCGGCGATACGGTGGACTAAAAAAGTGGGTTGCTAGAATTGCTGACTTAAGAGCTGACACGGTGATCGTTCTGGAGCATTTACAATTACATGCTTATTGACATAATTGATAGGATGACTTGGAAAATCACATAACTCAAAAATTTAAAATGAGATCTTATACAGGGTGTTTCAGATAATATGTCATTCCTTTTAAGGGATGGAAGTAAAATTAAAAGCAATACGAATACCAAAAAATCCTTCTTTTCTAATTTTGTACAACGAGCCGCCTATGGTTGCATTCAGACTAAAACTGTTAAATCATTAATAAAATTATAACTAACCTACCTAACAGTATCAATTTACAGTAACACACTTTTACAGCTGTAGCAGGCACATTTCGATTTGTTTACTATAATAAATAACAGGATAAAGGGATTGCCCTTTCACACAATTGAAATAATTTAGAAATAATGTATACAATTTTTTTAACAATTTTGAAGAGGCTATTTATTAATAACTGATAATAATAAAAATAGAGTTAAGTCATGCATCGTACTAAGAAAATGTGTTTAAATGTAAAGACAGCTTAAGGAATTATTTATTGACATTTTTACTTTTACACCTAAAAATCGATTTTCATTTCTGAAATTGCGTGGCATCATCTTACATTTAAAATAAAAATACTTTAAACACTTTTTTAATGCAATGGCTGAATAAAAATTAGATTTATGCTGTCCTTATTTAAATTATTATTGACTACACCCTGTTTTTTATGCAAGTAAAACGTGTTATAATTTAATTACTTGTTGAGAATTTTTTTTTCTTATTTTATCATAAAATACGTTAATTTAACCTAAAAGGAATGGCATATTATCTTAAACACCTTGTATACAAGGCGTTTATCGTATATTGTCTCCTTCACTACAAGTTTTACGAAGGCGCAGTAACATTTTACATAACTTTTTGAGACTCATGAAAAACCAACCATTCTTATTTCATTTTGTTATCACAATATAAGATACGCTTTTTTAATATTAGAATCACGTAGCTATTTAAATTTCAAATTGGGACAAATTATGACCTGCAACAATTTGGTTTAACTTATTTAGTACTGAATGGGAGACCTTCTCGTAAGTTTGGCTAGAGACTCTTGGTGGGTAGATCATATTGTGGGTTCGTTACAGTATATTTTCTAAAGGCACCTCGAAAATTCTTCAGTTCTATCCGATAATGAGTGCCAAAATTTGTATCACTACAAATTCAGATTCTAAATCTGTTTAATGGTCTAAACTCTAGCATTTGAATTTACCTTTATAGCTGTAATTGAAATTTTCGATCTTGCACTTAATATAGAAAAGAAAACGACAATAACAGGCAACATATTTAATAAAGCTTTTCGCAAAGAATTATATTTTCTACAACAAATAATAAATTCAAGTATTCTTACGGTATATCCCCTTTTGTGTTATTATTTCCTCTTAAGGATTTTATTTTAGGCCTTCTTCCTGTGCATACATGGATTCCTAGGCGATCGCTAGCTAGCTGTAACACAAAAATTCTGAAAGTAACGATTCAAAGTAGAATTGTTACGTTAATAGAATCTAAGACAAAACTTATATACTATACCAACTAATAAATTCTTGTGATCGCCTTCATATATACGATGTCGTTAGAATAGTAATAAAGTTTTTCAGATAGATTCTAAAAGAGAACATTGAGTTATTTATTCAACGCAGCTACTGCGTCCGCAATGAGCAGGCGCTAAATTCCGCGAACGTCGCTTTTCGTAGAGTTAACTCTGATCAACCTTGGGTTATTCAGGATAACCTTAATATTCCATTGCTGGGATGTCTTCGGAATCTTATTTTCCGCTCCTTGGGTCTTTAACAGTTAGAATATTTATGAACGTTCTTCAGAATTTAAGCGAGTTTGAATTGCCTATTAAATATAATTGAAGGCTCAGTTATTTTAAATTTTAAAACGGCCAACAACTACATGCTTTTCGAAAATTCTTCTTATCTATTGTGGAATTAATTCGCCAAATGTGCCTGACCTATTATTAATATTGGAAAATATTTTATTTAATTTTTACATATTTTCGAAGAACATATTTCATACGATGCTTATCGTTTTAAAACTCAAACTGTCCGGATCCCTCCATTCCCGAATAAACTCTCTGCTTTTGATTTTAAATAATTGAATCCTTTACGTACACTTTAAAACGAATTCAAAATGGCAGTTTATTGGCATCCTTGAAATATCAAATGGAATCTGTTCGTAACCCCTGACAAAAACAGAACGTTACATAATTTTAGTTGATACTTTAGACATGACCGTTAAAATAATGATTGCACAAGTGACTTGTTATTCTAACCTAACCTACTAAAACGGCAAGACTTGACAGTTTTTTAAAAACGTGCCATATACATCAATTGGCGTTTATTTTTGCTCCACTGCGAAAGTAATATTCTAAAATGTGAGTATTTAAAAAAACTTCTTAATAATCAAGCAGTATTTTGGAAATTGCCCTTTTAAACTTATTATTTGAATTTATTCACGGGGCATCTAAAATATTTCCCTACGTGACTTAACGACCATAGACTGATCTATTGGAAATTTAAAGTATCGCATCATATTTACACAAATACCAATTTGGTACGTATGGCAAAATATATTTGTTTTGTAAACATCTTTGCTAGGATTAAACTATATAAGGACACTAAAATGCGCTCCTGCTGTGCGCCGACACAGTAAAAAAAGAAAATAGATTATGGTACGCAAAGTGAAAATGTATGATAACAGTGCATTCTAATTAGTGACGTCCTTACATACAAGGCTTTGGACTGAAAACACAGAAGGATGAAAGAAATAGCCACATAACCTAATTTTAGTCTCATTGATAGGTTTTCTTGCAGTAAATCCAGAGCAATATTTATTATATTTCAACGTTGTGGAGATTACAGAGGTTGTCTCGGTCAAGAATTGAAAATAACAAGTAGAGGCAAAGATGAATTTGGAAGGACGTGGTTAGAAATGAGTAGAAACATTGCACCGGATTTGTCTCAGAGAAGTGTCTCTACAAATTCAGGAAATTACGCTGTTGGGATCAAAACAACATTTTTTTAAATGTTCTGGTGCTTCGTATTAAAGATTCTGGATAGTACCTCAAGAATTTTAGCAATAACTCTGAATACTCAAAACCTTATAACCAATATTTAAAGAACTCGGTCTGTATATTTAACTTGGCCCAGTAAATTAGCTGAAATCATCTGGAAGTTAATCAACAATCACAATTCCGGAGTATCCCGAACCTCAATTCGAAGATAAAGGGGTCGCTTTTGTAGCAGACCGGGTCATATATTTGGCTGCATAAAGGAAGACGGATATCAACGCTGGTAAAATACAAATAATAGAGTTTTCACCCGAGCCAAAAGAAAATCCAAAGTGAAGGAAGCAGGGCTGGGAAAAAGAACGTCAATCAAAATGAAGGCAACCTGCCAGGGAATTCTACTTAACCATAACTAAAAATCGAAGAGTACCCCTAAAATAGGTTTAACCTAGCGTACACGGTGTTCATTATGTTCTTTGTGTATGGCAAAATATCGTCGTCGCAAGCCAAAAATGAGGCACAGAAACAAGTCAAGAAGAGTCACACAGAGTATTAATAACCAAGATAGGCGTGTGAAATAGAAACATCTACAGAGAACTGAAGCATTCGGCCTAGTTGAGAAGAAAAAACGATGAGAAAGTTTGATTCAACAAAAGTTGAACCGCCCAATTACTCAAATAAGGTTACTCGTGAGGAACATATCCTCAAACTAGGCAAAAGCCACCAAGCCCACACAATTTCCTAGTGTCCCATTGCATCAGGAACATGGAAGCCTATGGGCCTACCAAAACCTAGTTAGTCAAAAAAGAACGCACTTTCTTAGGTTGCAGGCTTCTTTGGCAAATAAACAGAGATTGTGGATTAGTAAACATACTCCTCACACACACAAATAACACAACCAATGAGGACAAAAAAGAGCACGGAAAAATAATTGACTATCTAAGTATCAGAGGAAAAAAGGACTATCTTCTCTCATCTCCCACTTCTATAGTGTTTATCTTCTGTGTACACATTTCTTCTCAACTTAAATATGGGTGCATTTACAGAAACTAAGCGATTTTTTATTTTTGACATGTACTTCAATACTTTGAAACACTGTAACTTCGAAAGGTGGTGACCAATTTGGGCCAAACTTAGCACACGGCCCAAATTTGTTTGTCACTCAACCAAATTCATATCTGAAGGTTATATATTAAAGAGGAGCAGAACGACAACTCTATGTTACAAGTTTAGGTGACTTCAGTGAAGATACTTTGGTTTGACATGTCCTTCAGTTTCTTTTAGTAAATTGGCTTTATAAAAATACAACTTTTGGCTATAGATAGTGGCGAATTTTGGCAAAATCTAAACGGCTCGTCTGCTTTCAACAGAATAACATCGCCCAGATCACAATAAGCCAACTTGGGTGGGCCAGAAGTCAAGATGTTGGTCACATTGGGTTACTTCTAACCGCACTAACCAGCACAAAGAAGATAGTTAGCTTGCACATATAAAATGGCTCGCAAAATTGACAAAATATCAATTAATGTCAGGCTGAAGTCATGACTTCGCCTTTCTTTATATAAGAGCCTACTCCTACAATAATCCGTATTTTAGTAACATCTCGTCTTGGGTAAAGTAAAGTATTTGTGCCAAATTCTTCGCCTTTTCTGATAGTATATTAATTTAGGTTTCTCGAAGTTTTCTTTAGCTTGCTGAATTTGAAGTTTAAACATTTAAAAGGGGTAGTCAGAAAATAAGTTTCCCTATATTTTCCAGAAACTGTAGAGGTTCGTGAGACACGACTATGACCGTGAAATCAGTGTCAGTGTAGTGCTGTGTTGAAAAGCCGGCCCAGACTGGTGTTATGGTTAGCATGTTTGCCACTACAGCCAAGGCACGCGGATTCAAATTTTTCAGCGGCGAAAAAGGAAGTGAAGTTTGGCTCGTTAAAAATCCTTACTGGCGGTGGAACTCCTCCAGATTCGGCAAAATTCTAGTAGGCATGGCGAAATGACTACAAAAGTTCTAGTCTAAGAGGGCCAAAGGAAATTCCGCATCCCGAACCCTCAGCCCCAAAAACAATGAAGCACTGAACAATGTGTGCTCAGTCGATATGAAGAATAAAGTAAGGATGAGGTGCGAGTTGTGTGGGACGTGTGGCACCATAGTTTATAAGTAAATATCACGTTGGTCCCAGCAGTTTTTGGAAAGACGTGACATGAGCTGGAGATGAAAAAATCAAACGCGCTGATTACGTCAGGTGTTTACGTCAAGATACAAAATAATTCACCACATTCTTCAATGCCATAAATGTCACCAGCGATCTAAGGTAAGGGAAGAAATCTGCGCTATTTTCTGCGGTAGGATGGAAATAATTTTCTTTTTTGGACACACTATTTCACTATAGAGTCGAACGCCGTTTAGATGGAGAGGAGGCATACGTCATTTTTAGTCAGCAAAAAGACGAGATACTTAATGTTACAACCAGACATTGATACGGTCCTCATCCTGGACGACACGCGAAATTACACATGTCTGCAGCAACGGCCAGCCGGAGACGCCTGAATCACTCGACCTATTTTCGTAACGTACGACTGCCACTTCTTTCCCCTTTCGAAGAAAAAATCGGTAGGAAGGTATTTCACTACTGCGCGCAGCTTCATATATCAACGCGATACCCATTTTTACTTGTGAAACTATACGAAAAGTGTACCAGTGTCAATCAGAACTATGTCGAAAATAGTGTAATAATCACTGTAATAAAAATCCTTGCAGATAGTAGACCAAGGAAATTTATTTTCCGACGTTTTAGAATAACGTTTGAAATTTGTTGCTGTGATTCTGAGATTTACATTTTCTTCTCAATTCGTTGATTGTGTTTTGGATCTTACACTTGTGTTTTGAATTTTCTGGGTGGAATTTTACGTTGGTCGAGTATTCCCATTCAAATTGCAATATTTAGTCGAAGCAGAATTCGTGACTTACACTACAATCTACGTTGTAGATGACGTACGACGTCAAGATATTTTATTATAATTAGTATCGAAACATTGCATTATTTGATCTGTTATTAATTTTGTATTTTAATTCTTTATTATGGGATTACCTTTTCTTCTAATTCATTAGCTGTTTTAGGTTAGATTTGGATACAAAAATTAATTCGGGGTTGAGACTTTTGAATCACCCCATGCGTCTTTTGGAGTGTCTTAGAGTTTTATCTCTGCGAAAGGACGGGGCCATTTTTGCGCAACGTGCCCACTTCTTAGGAGGATTGAAGGGTGTCGCTGTTCGCATCCTTTGGGAGATTCAGAAGCCAGCTCTTCGGAAAGTCGCTCGCGCAGGTGTCGAAAGGAAGGGGTGGGTTTGTACATTCCGAAATTTTTCAAGGAAAGCGAAGGGCTCTGTTTACGCCTTCTTGAGCATGAAGAATCTGGCTCTTCGGTGAAAACTCTCAATGCTATCTGCCTTCTTCTTTTTCTCTTTCAGACGTCTTTGTTTGTTTAGTTTATTCAATTACTTTAACTCGCGTTGTTGGATAGCTCTTAGCCATGTCACAGCTTGATCAACTGTTCAGGATACAGTCTTAGTGCTGTTGTCCTTGTTAGTTTCTCAGTTTATACTGTAATTGTCGTACTGAAATTATAACCTTGACAACAACAACGGGAATCGAGTGTGCATCCAGCTACCGACGAGTACACACGTGTTTGTCGGCAGCTCCTCTATATTATTAGCTTCAGCTTGCTGCGGTGTAGTGCGAATAGCAGAGTATTACTCCAAAATATCCACAGCTACTGATGGAGGACAACACGCGCGACGCTCCTGTCGGCTACTTCGAGTGGGTTGACAACATCAGCCAAAACAAACCAATCCGGCCTTCAAGTGAAGTTCTACGAGACTTGCCAGACCACATAATCAAACTGGCCAAAAATTATCTCGAAGCAGCCGGCATTGAAGCTGAAAGGCTGCTAACAGAATATGCAAGTGGCAACGCAGCTGCACGTGCAGCCATTAAACTTCTCAGCGACGAAATCGATTATTCATCCGATTACAAAGAAGACAGCAGCTTTCAAAAGGTGAAGTTTAGAAAGTGAAAATCCACCACGGGAAGAATCGAGGCCAGGCCTTCCACTAAAGTTGCCATGAGCAATCGGTTCGAAGCCCTGTCGGATACCGAACAGGAACCAATATAAAAAAAACCAGCCACGACCAGAACGAGCACTAATAGGAAGGCAAATCGCGTTTCACCAATAGTGCTAAGAAAGAAAGATAAATGAGTGAGAATCATCAACGTGCTCAAGAAAAAAAGAATAGAACCCGGGAAAGCAGTCAACATTGCCATGGGAATCAGCATCCGGTCGGGAACCACAGAAGATTTCCGACAAATAGTGAAATCTTCGATGATAGGCAGCTGCCCTATCATACGTACCTACTACCCCAAGAAAAACCGCTTAGAGTAGTAATGAGGGGGCTGCTTGAGTCAATTACCGACCAGGACATGATGGACGAGCTGGTAAACAAGAGTTTGCCAGTCCTGTCGGTGAAGAGGATGCGGAATGGAAAAACAAAGGCGCCCATTCCACTAAATTTCGTAAAACTTACGAAATCTCCATCTAGGAAAGAAATTTTTAACCTGAAGGAGATAATGCACCTGTCGATAAGGATAGGAGCACCCAGAAAGTGCCAACAATTTGGGCACTCTCAAAGATGCAGCAAAGCCAATCCAAACTGTGTCACCAAACAATTGAGTGTGCGAAGTGCCAGCAAAGTGCGCGAACTATGGCGGCGGGCATACCGCGAACTACCGGGGGTGTCCAAAGCACCCTATTCACAGAGTGCAAACCAACACCACACCAGCAGCTAGATCAATAGATGCAAATACCAAGACCAGTGCAAGGTCCAGTCAGACCCACACAAAAAAACTTAAGAGCGCCATGCATCACACCATCGACATGGCAAAAACACGAAGGCTACTGCCATAATACTAGGAGCAGCAAAAGACGCCTCCACCTTTGGCGAGGGCATCACAAAAATCCTGGCCCGTCTTCCGGGCATCCTCGAGGTGTTCGATGCGGAACCATGAACTCCGTGCTCTCCAAACAGGGCGCTGAATCCGTCGCAATCATAATACACTCATCAAGATAACAATCCGCCAGAGGTAAGGGATAAATCATCCTGGTACTCAAAATCCCATTAAAAAAACGGGAAAAGCAACAACGGTACAAAATGAACGGTAGTGAGAGGGACATGTGTCTAAAATGCTTATCCTGTTGCGGAAACTGTAGGGTCAAGTTGAAAAAATGGTTCATTCGAGGATAAACAACGGTGTGAAAGAAATTATGTTTTAGACACCTTAACCTTTTGATTTTTGAAATAGTGTCAGCTAGATTGGACGTCTGCCGTGAAAATTTTGGACTACTTACAAAGCCAACCCACTCGGATAAGTTGGGTTAATTTTAGAAACCAAATCATTCTAGAATTCTGATTTTTAACGCTGGTTTTAATGCGTTTGTCCGACAGATAATTGTTCGATCGAATTTTAATAATAAAAATACAGAGTTTTTGTCGATAAGTTTGGCGGGGTTTCAAGAACGTGCGTCCTTAGCTAAAAACAAGTTGCCATATTAAGTATCGCCAGTTGGAAGTTTTGTTGACAAATGTCATCATTTTTCGTATCTATGAGATATTATATTGGATTGCGGAGACCAAAAAGGGACACTGATACAAAGTTAGTAAATATTTGGACTAAAAGATACAAAAATAACGCATTGCCAAAATATGATTCAGCACTAAATAACGCAATTTGTATCATTTCCATACAATTTTTATTCGAAAATTTTCCAAACAAACTTTGTTTGACAGGTGGTTTTATTTAAAAATTGCCAAGAATTTCCTTAAATCTCGTTATTGCTAAACAATAAGTTCATTAACGTTCGTGATATTTTGGTCTTGATCGCTTTCCAAATTTTGAGGAGATTTTGGTCCCTACAAAAAAAAATTGTCGCATTTTTTCGAGCACGTTATTTAGAGCGAATCCTTACTGTAAACAAAACAATGGTTTAGTTAATAATAAACTTGCGGTCGTCTGGGCCAGTCTGAGCTAATAATATTCCGTCCAACGGCGGCTTGTGACATGTAGAAAAGATCCCGCTTGTTGGCAACACTTTTGTAAATTCTCAAGTCTATCGGCTTTGCGCTAGAATGTCCTGGTACATAGGACGAACGTAGTTTGTCTTTCGGACACGCTAATCTTGACAATAGATGACCGTTTCACAATGTGTTCGCGAATCTAATTAAATAAGTTTAAGTTGCGAGTGCTAGCATTAATAATTGTGACGTCATACTGGTGTTTTGTGTGTTTAAAGTGTAACTAATTGTGGGGATGCTGTGTTAATGATAGCAGTAAACACGCGGAAGTGTGTTGTATTTGCAGCATGTCATGGCACATTTTACACAGAGTCATCAACAGCGACAGCAATTTTCAACACCGCCACCAACTTCCATCGTTATCAGTCCTGGCAGAAGGTAGGACAGGTAATGCCTTACCGTACCTTACCGAAATTAACTTAAAACATTAATCGCAATAGTAAATTTGGCAGCGAATATCGCATTTTAATGCACATATTTACAAAGTTAGTGTTTCTTGAATTTTTAAAGATACGCCCACGTCAGATTGCAAAAAGCTTCTAAAATTAAATATCAATTTTAGAACCATCACCAATTGATATGTTGCAAAATAAATCTTACCGTGAACATTTACAAAACCGTTAAAAATTTAAGTGCCGGTTTAGTTTGCATAAACTGGGATGTTATCGAAATCTTGTTTATACAGAGGCGAGGCAAATTGAATTTGTAGCTAGTTTGCGCATAACGTCAAACATTAATTTACTTTAGTGGATTTTATTGAGCGAAATACTACCGTTTACGTATAGCATACCTGAAATAATACGATGCATTCGGCCATGACCGAAAAAACGATACATTGTTAGGTGGATATGGAAATTGTAGGAAATCTTTATCAATTGAACTACTTTGATCCAGTAAATCAAAACTACATTTTTTCGGAATTTCTTGACACAACTACAACCATATATATATATATATATATACATACTCAGTGACATAGAAATTGCAACATCAAGAAGGAGTAGTAATTTCTTAATCAAAGGGCTGGTAATAAGTAATAATTGATTAACCTTTGAGGCCAAGTGGTAATGTGATAACGGTCTGTGTTTTTCGTACGATTTGTTGTTCTTTTTCATTGTTAATTAACATTATTTTGGTTGTTCTTTCGTTAACGTGTTTTGTTTGTTTGATTATGCCT
>JAHWXV010065832.1:0-15185 GCA_024586415.1 Phrixothrix hirtus | reverse complement strand
GTGGATTGTAAAATAAATAATTAAATATTTAAATTAAATTAGTGTACATAGTTACTTGTAGAATTTTAGTGAATATAAATAAACATTGTAAAACAATTAGATAGTTTCGTTAAACTGGTGCCAGGTGTCGGGTTGTTATTAAAAGTGGAAACCCACAGACCATTATTAATTAAAAGCTAGTGTTAATTGTTTTTATATGCCAGTGACAAGAAACGCTGAAAAACGAAATATGGAGGCATCGATGGAAATGTTGCAAAAGCTACAGGATTAAATGGATTCCAATCAATCTAAATTACAAGAAAAAATAGATTCCAATCAAGAAAAAATTGAATCCAATAAAACTAAATTACAAGAAGGACTGGATTCCATTCAAGAAGAAATGAAATGCAGTCAAACTAAAATACAAAAAAGAATGGTATCCATAAATTCAAATCAAAATGAGTTGCACAAAGAAATTACAAACAAATTAAAGGAGGAAATGATATCGATTACTACAAATCAAAATAAACTACAGGATAAAATTGTAATGCATTAAAAGAAGAAATTACAAACAAATTAAAAGGGGAAATGTTATCAATTAATGCAAGCCAAAGTAAAATACAAGAGGAAATGGAATCTAATCAAAATAAATTGCAAAATAAAATTAAGTTAGGCCAAAATGCATTAAAAGAAGAAATCACAAACAAATTAAGAGAGGAAATGGGATCCATAAATTCAAGTCAAATTAAATTAAAACAGGACCTAACAAAAGAAATAGAAGACGTTACGAGTGGCATGTCAACAAAATATGAGGAAGTAACTAAAAAGTGTGACGAACTACACAAAAAGTTTATTCTTCTTACCGTAAATAATGAAGCCAGCATGCCGAAGAAGGAGGCACCATTAGTTCCTCATGAACAAACAACCGAAGCAAATATAATGCAAGTTGAACATTTTCCAAATATCCACGTATGATGGGAAGACATCTTGGGCCAATTATCATAAACAATTCATGGCAGCCGCAATGGATGTACTATTGCAGAAAAGGCAATTGCCTTAATAGTGGCTCTAAGTAGGGATGCTTTAGACATTCTTCAAACAATACCAGACGATCTACAGAATAACTTTGATTACTTTGTGCCACGATTGGATATGCGATATGGAGATAAACATCTGCAACAAGTCTACTGTGTCCAATTAAGAAATCGTGTACAGAAGCTTGGAGAGAACCCCCAGGAATTTGAAGCTGAAATTGCGTGGCTAGTAAGATTAGCATACCCAACGGATCCGGAAAGTTTTATTGAATAAATTGGGGTGCAAACATTTGTCGATCGTCTTAGGGATTCGGAAACACAGCAAGTACTTAGATTAGCCCGTCTACGTGACCTGGATAGTGCATTGGCTCACGCACTGGAATTTGAAGCTTCCAAACAAGCAACAAAGGGCCACGCTCGCGTATGAACAGTCGAAGAAGCCAAAGATGATCTTGATAGTCTAGAAGAGATGCTACTGAGAATATTTAAGACCTAAAAACCAACAGGACGTAAATTTTCGAGCTAGGAAGCGCAGTAAACAGGGGCATATACAGAAAAATTGTCAAAATTCTATGAGCAGTCCTGCTGATAATACAAAACACCAGGAAGTTACCATCCAAGTGGCATCGTTAAAACATAGACCGGATAGTCTTTACATTAATGGAACAATTGCAAGGCAGAATTGCAAAATGCTGCTGGATACAGGAGCAACAAAGACAATAGCAAAACCGAACATTGTTGAGAATGGAAGATTTATTGACGTCACAGCTGCGATTATGTACAGCCACAGGAAATCATGCAACCGTTGATGGTGAAATTATTACAGACATTGAGATTGGCTGTAGGAAGTTAACGCATCGCGTGCTAGTAGCTGATATTAAGGAACCTGTTATATTGGGTATGGATGTAATGTCTGAGTTTGGCTTTGCGTTAGATTTAAAGAATCATGTCATATGTATTGACGATGAGGAGATACCCATTAATATACGGGATGACCAGGCAATAAAAATAATCCTAGCAGAAGAAGTGACATAACCGCCAAGCAGTGAAACAATAGTTATGGGCCGACCGGATGGAGACTTCCGGGTAGGATGTATAGGAATTTTAGAAACTAGCAATATAAGTATTGGTAGTGGAATTTTAGCTGGAAGAGCGTTGATCGAAACAAAGAAGATAACGCCCGTTTGCTTAATGAATCTCAATACCTTCCAAATAACTCTAAAGGAGGGCACTGAATTAGGTTCATGCACACCTATTTCATCTGTGGTACGTTGCAGAAAAGCTAGTGAGAAGGTTTTGCCCGTAAAGAAATTATCTAAACTGCATGCCACACTTGAATCCTTGGATAATGGCTTATCCCCTGAGCAAAAGGCTAAAACAAGTCAGTTGATCCAACGATATGCTGATATATTTGCCACGGACGACTGTTTGAAAGGAGGAACAAATGTTGAGACACACAAAATAAATACTGGTGATGCCCAACCAATACGTCAACGACCAAGGAGGTTGCCACTATCCAAACGAGGCGAAGCTGAACAGATAATTAAGGACATTACTCGCGAAGGGATAATAGAGCCATCTAGCAGTGCTTGGGCATCGCCAGTTGTACTGGTTAAGAAGAAAGATGGTAGCGCCAGATTCTGTGTGGATTACCGACGTTTAAATAATGTAACCAAAAAGGATAGCTATCCTCTACCCAGAATTGACGACAATTTAGACACGCTTTCCGGTTCCAAATGGTTTTCGATTCTAGACATGAAAAGTGGTTATTGGCAAGTCGATATGGAAGCTGAACATCGGAAAAAGACAGCTTTCTCTGTTGAATCTGGTCTCTGGCAGTTCACTGTGATGCCTTTTGGCTTGTGCAATGCACCAGAGACGTTTGAAAGGCCAATGGAGTTTATCCTGAGAGGGTTGTCTTGCTATACATATCTAGTATACTTGGACGGTGTCGTAGTAATTGGAAAGCCTTAGACGAACACCTGAAAAATCTCGAAGGAGTGTTCCAAAGACTACAAAGTGCATATCTGCAACTTAGTCCAAAAAAGTGCAACTTGTTTCAAAACAAAGCGAAATACTTGGGTCATGTAGTTTCGAAAAAAGGTGTGGCAGCAGATCCAGAGAAAATTAAGTCTTTGCGGTAATGGCCACAACCGAAACATAAACATGAATTAAGAATCTTCCTAGGATAATGCACTTACTATCGACGATTTGTACGTGGATTTGCAGACATCGCGAAACCACTTACAAAACTTACTGAAGAAGACCAGCCATATTTATGGAGTAATAGCTGCAAGGAGTCTTTTGAAACGCTTAAACAAACATTGATAACAGCACCTATACTCAGTTACTCTAGAATAGAAGGAAAATTTGTCTTAGATGCCGATGCTAGTCACGTTGGCATTGGTGCAGTGCTATCGTAAATTCAAGACGTAGAAGAACGAGTAATTGGGCATTTTGGCTAAGTGTTGTGCAAACCCAAGAGGAACTATTGTGTTACGCGCAAAGAATTGCTAGCGATGATAAAGGCCGTTGAATCACATTTACAAATACCTTTTTGGACGAAATTTCTTATTGAGAACTGATCATGCTGCATTGAAAATGCTTATGCAGTTTAAGAATCCAGAAGGCCAAATAGCAAGATGGATTGAATGGCTACAAGAGTACGATTTTGAAGTTGAATATCGTGTCGGAAAAATTCACAGTAGTGCTGACGCTTTATCAAGACGGCTTTGTGCAGAAGATTGCAAGCATTGTACTCGGTTGGAGTCAAAAGTTGAAGATCCTCTTGTCAACTGGACTACTGTAAATAACAATGATTGGAACCCAGATAATGTTAAACAAGATCAGGAAAATGACCCAGACCTGAAGGTGCTATTGAAATGGAAGAATGAAGATCGAAGACCAGGTTGGGAGGAAGTGGCCTCATTTAATCCCATTGTTAAAGCGTATTGGTCCCAATGGGACTCCTTGCAACTTAAGGATGGCCTTTTAAAAGGAGCTCTGGAAAGTGATGATGGAAGTAAAACACGAATGCAGTTGGTGGTTCCGAAGTACAGAGTATCGGAAATTCTACCACAGCTGCATGATTGTCCATCAGGAGGGCATATGGGAGTAACTAAAACTCTGGAAAAGCTCCGTGAAAGATTTTATCGGATGAACTGCAAGGATGATGTTAAGGAATGGTGTCGAAAATGTGTAATATGTGCATCTGCGAATGGTTCATTGGGGAGGCGAAAAGCACCGATGCGTCAATATAATGTGGGTAGTCAATTCGAAAGAGTCGCCATTGATATAGATGGCCCATTTCCAGAAACCGAAGCAGGATACAAATACATTCTAGTTGCAATGGACTATTTTAGTAAATGGACTGAAGCATACGCTCTACCTAACTAAGAGGCAATTACAGTCGCCGAGACCTTGGTAAAAGAACTGTTCAGCCGTTTTGGGATTCCTTTGGAATAATACTCAGACCAAGGAAGAAACTTCGAGTCAGCCTTGTTCAAAAGTCTCTGCCAACTATTGAAAATGCGCAAAACTGGAACAACTGCTCTTCACCCACATTCAGATGGAATGGTAGAACGCATGAATCGAACAATGGGAAAATAGTTGTCTGTATTTGTCTCGGGCCATGGAAGAGATTGGGATCAGTACTTGCATCTATTCCTGATGATATATCGATCAGCTGTACTCGAAACAAAAGGAGAGACCCCATCTAGAGTATTGTTTGGGCGCGAAATAGGACTACTGTGTGATTTGGTATTTGGTAGTAAACCTGGAGAGGAGGACGTCGCTGGAAATGCGTATGCTGAAAGCCTACGATAGAAACTAAATTCTATTCATGAGTGAGTTCGTAGTAACATTCAGATTACCAGTGATCGAATGAAAGTCCAGTATGATGCAAGTTCCAAAACGGGAGGATTTCAACCCAATGATCTAGTCTGGTTGTACCAACCTCAGCGACGACGACGTCTATTCCCCAAATTGCAAAGATCTTGGGAAGGTATGTATAAAGTGGTAAAAAGGATTAATGATGTAATCTACCGAATTATGAAATTGCCCATAGGAAAGCCCAAAGTGGTTCACATGAATCGGTTATCCCTATACGCTTGGAGGAACGCAGAACCAGGGCAGCAAGAATGTGTGCAAAGGGCAAACCATTTCGGAGTGGAAGAACTAAGAGTCAAAAACAGCGAACAATCATTCACTGATTTTATGACAACCTATTCGGGGCACCACAAATCTAGATTTGGGGATACCACTGAGGTGTACAGAGATCTGTTTGATGTACCAGAAGAGTACCCCTTGGCCCATTGTATCGCTAAGGACTTCCGAATATCCCGTGGCATCGCAGTTGAGTGTAAGAAGGGGTTTGGTGGCGTAGAAGAAACACTGCAACAAGAGACAGAAATTGGTAAGGCATGTCACCTACTATGCCGTCACCGCCAATATATGTGAAGTATTTACTACCTTGTGCCGAAAGCATTGTCTCATCAAAAGCCACGTTATGAAGACTTGTGGAAGGCATTATGGGATTTAAAGAAACATATTTGTGCCGGCGCTAGTAGAAAGTTATCGGTACCAAAGCTCGGCTGTGGCCTAGACCAGCTGAATTGGCGCGTGGTACGTAACATGTCGGAGGTGGTGTTTCGTGGCACTGGTGTCAAGATCCTGGTGTGCAGTCGGAATCCAAATGGAATTCCACCAGCGACTAAATCTGTGGACTGCCATTTCTTCAATAAATGGGGCTGCAAGTATGGACCGCAGTGCAGATTCCGACATTCGCCAACGAAAATAGAACCATCGCAAGTGCAAAGTCCGAGATCACTGTTACGGGACGTAACAGTCTTAAGGAGGGGGCAGTGTAACAAAAATTAGAAACAGTAAATGGAAGATTCTAGAATCATTTAGAATGCTTTCTTTATAATAAAATAGATGATGTAATCAGCAAATGACTCATTGCAGTAATTTACGTCTGTCAATTCAATTAGGTCAGCAATGAGTCATATCATTACATCATTATTATGAGTAATATTCTCGAATATTCTATTCTTATTGTTTCTAGAATATCTTTCCTATATAAGTAGGGAATTGAGATCTCTTAGGGTAGTTTTTTAGAATCTTGGACTGTGCATTACTAATATAAATATAAATATACATTAATAGAATTATAAATAAATGTATGCTGCTGGTGGATTGTAAAATAAATAATTAAATATTTGAAATAAATTAGTGTACATAGCTACTTGTAGAATTTTAGTGAATATAAATAAACATTGTAAAACAATTAGCTAGTTTCGTTACAATATTGTTATTAATATTATTAATATTGTTATTAATAATAGAATATTATAATTACTAGTTGATGTTATAGAATGGTTGCGAAATTCAAATCTTGTAAGTAAAAATTCCTTGAAATAAATAGGTTACAATTTATGTTCCATGTTATCATTTAAAATTAAGTGAATATTGTAACATCTAGATGCAAAGACGTTCGGGTGATTTTCAGTAACTTTTAACTTACCCTGTCCTTGCGGGACCTATATAATAGGATTTAATACTTATCAAACCGTTTTATTATATTTAAAATAGAATAAACATATAATTTATTTAATAAAAGAGAAAAATACTTTACCTCTTCTAAAAATGGTGCACTTTAGACTTGAATATTTAATTTAACATAACCGTCTTAAGTCCCTTGAGCAAAAATCCACAGTTTTGTCCATATAAAAAAAATTGAACTAAGTTATGATTTAAATGTGAATTATTTTAAGATATTTACATCTTCACTTTTCAGTTATATTGATAAAGATTTTATCTTGAATACCTTATAATTTAAAAAATCGATTTCTAAAGTGTCACCCGAATTTGTAAACATGACCGTCTCACTTACCTTTAGTCCCTATTTTACCAACTAGCTGATAGGTCACATTTTATTTTAATATCATATCAGTACAAATGGAGAAATCGTTTTAATGTGTGCTTATGTTATGAGTGTTTTCAAAACTGTTATTTAATTTTTCTAAAAAAGAGGTAAATGAAGTGTTTACGTATTATTTGTAAGAACATGATCGTACATACCACTAAAAATACGTGTAATGTAAAATACCTTCTTGAAAATATTTGTTGGTTTCCCAATTAGTGTACAATGCAGATTACTAACCTCAAAATTTCAAAGGTATGCACTGACAACTTGGCCTATCTTAAAAGCGAGCCATTTTACATGACTCTCACATAGTACTGGGATTTATTTTGTGATATAAAGCAATTGACTTTAGAAAATCGACGTATATCTGAAGTTGACAAGAAAAATAGCATTAAAGCTACAAACAAGCAGATACGTGAAACGTGATGTAGATGCAATTCTGAATTTTGACTGGATGCCTGGCACATCAGTATTCATTTATTATTAATATTATATGTAGTATTTTATTACAAATGACCTTGCAAAGTTTGAAAAAAACGGACGTGAACATTTTTGAAAATCAGTAAAATGCCTGGTTTATAAATGTTTTTTTACTTTTTCTTACCCTATATGAAATATATGTAAAAGAGAAAGTATTGTCTTCGACGAAAATTTTCGATGTCGAAATTTTAGTGGAAATACACGTTTTCGGGTCCCCGGAGTACGAAAATCATGTTTTAGAAAATTGGTCTGTGTGTATGTTGTGTGTGCGCGCGTGTGTGTGTTGTGTGGGTGTGTGCGTGTGGTGTGCGTGTGTGCTAGCGCGCGCGCGAGTGTGTTTGTGTATGTGTGAGTGTATATGTGTGTGTGTGTGTGTGTGTGTGTGTGTGTGTGTGTGTATGTGTGTATGTGTGGATGTGTGTTTGTGGGTGCGTGCGTGCGTGCGTGCGAGCGTCCGTGCGTGCGTGCGAGCGTGCTTGTGTACGTGCGTGTATGCGAGCATGCATGTGTTTGGGCGTGCGTGAGTGCGTGCGTGCATGAGTGCGTGCGTGCATTAGTGCGTGCGCGCGAGTATGACTGTTAACACGATAACTCAAAAACCAGAAGCCTAGAAAAACAAAATTTTATATTTGAGTTTCTATCCGTTGTCGCACGCGACCACAAGAATTTCAATAAAATCGGATAACCGGAAGTGCCACTTTACTCTTGTCATTTTTTAGTTTTTTGAGATATTTTCGAAATCGACTAACGATTGTTTTTAAAGTATTGTATTTCTTAGAAAGTTAATGCCCTTTCGTATAATGTAGGCGGTTTTCCACAAAATTTTCCGTAAGTCGAGTAACCGGAAGTACTTTCGCCGTTAAGTCTGAATAAAATAATTATGAAACTAAAATCCCTAGCTAAATAAAAATTCATATTTTAGGTTACAATCACCCTAGTGTGCTAAATCAAGGATTTGGTTAAAATTGAATAACCGGAAGTATCACCATATTTATATCATTTTTAGATATTTTCGGAATTTTTCGTTTTTTGAGATTTTCTCGAAATCGGCTTTAACGATATTTTTAAAATTTATTGTATTTCTTAAACATTTAAGACCCTTTCATATACTCTAGGCGGTTACTCAGAAAATATTCTGTAAGTAGAGTAACCGGAATACATTCGCTGTTAACTCTGAGTAGAATGACTATGAAACTAATAACCCTAAGTAAATGAAAATTTATATTTGGAGTCATAATCGCCTCTTTCTGAAAAATCAAAAATTTGGTTAAAATCGAATAACGGGAAGTACCACTTTATTTCTGTCATTTTTGGATATTTTCCGATTTCTTCATTTTCACGGTTTTCTTGAAGTCGGTTTTAACGATTTTTTTTAAACCTGGTATATTT
This sequence comes from Phrixothrix hirtus, assembly GCA_024586415.1. Classification (NCBI taxonomy): domain Eukaryota; kingdom Metazoa; phylum Arthropoda; class Insecta; order Coleoptera; family Phengodidae; genus Phrixothrix; species Phrixothrix hirtus. The sequence continues at coordinate 6,377 of JAHWXV010065832.1, read as the reverse complement.
CCTAGCTACTTCATTTAGTATTACATTAATCAAGGAGTTTCTCCAATAAATTTTTGAAAATCGAGTAACCAGAAATACTTGAAGTATTAGTTGTGAACAACGTATCTCAAAAAGTAATCAATATATGAAAATCAGAAACTATATTTATGTTTTATATCAAGAAATTAGTTAAAATCGAATGACCGGAAGTGTCACTTTATTCTTGCGATTTTTAAGTTTCTTGCGATTTTATTGAAAACTTTTTTAACAATTTTTTTTGAAACTTGCTACGGTTATTATGTGCTTTACAACCTTTTACGTGAACTTAGAGGAGTTAAGCAGGGTTTTATGTGTCCAGTAACTTGGATGGGTGGCCGTTACAATTATCGTCGCCAAAATAAAAATAAATTAATATTTTAATGATTTGTTTGCATTATTTACATACTTAATTACTTTTTATTTAAGTCTATAAATTTTTTTGATTTAAAAGAGCTTAAAATTTTATTATAAAACTCTTAGTACATGTATAAGGGAAATTATAAATGAATGAATTATTTATGCATTTAAATTAATTTTAGAGTTTACAATTTAGGTGTATAGGAACGTAACTAACGTCAATAAATTCAAATTAAATTTAAAATGGGTAAGAGGACGTCGTGTGTTGTCTCACACCAGGTCTTTTCACTTTAACGCTAACTACGCTACGGCAGTGCAACATGCATTGACCACAGCTTGTACAATTTTGAATTTTTTTGTTTTTATAATGTACCTACATTTTTCTGGTTGAAACATTTATTTTACTCTCAATTATACCGTTATGAGTTGATTCATGTAATGTTCTATGCTTGTTTGTTTGAACCATAGAGACTTGTTTTGTTCATGTCATTTAGCTGCTGTCTGCAATTTTCCGTTATTATGCTTGTTTAGATTGCTTTAGCCAAGTTTAAGTCGGCTTTTGTAACAATTTTCCCTCTTAAGTTCGTCCTTGATCCCTAAAATTAACATTAATGTAGTTAATTCACTTTTTATAGTACTAAATTCACATTTATTCGCTAGAATTTTAATTTTCGTAAAGAATTCTTCAACAATTTTTGTGTTTTGCTTGTTCGTAAAAAATTTTCAAGGTCCATAATTTATATTCCTGTTACGTACAAAATGTACAAAATCTATTTTTAAAATTTTCAATTTTATTTTGTCCTTTTTCAGAGAATGTAAAATTGTTCTAGATATTAATGGCGCCCCTTCTATCTAAATGTGATAGCTTCGCACCCTGAATATTCCATCTTCCATATTTAATTCGGTAGTAATAGCATATATTTTAAAATCCTGTTTCCACGTTTTCCAACTTTCCGTTAAATTACTAAACATTTCCATCGTCTGAAAGGCTTTACATCGACTTCCATTTTTACTTTCTTCCTTATTTATGTTATGTATTAAGGTATCGCATACTACGCTACTGGATACAGAGAAGCATTATGGAGTTCGCCATAACAACAAGAATATCAAACAAAAACAAATATTAATTAACGTAGTACTTGTATACTGGTAATGTAAATGTAGTTTAAATAAAAATAAACAAACCATTTAATATTGATCAAACATACATAATATAGTGTCAGGTGGAAAAACGGTATTATTTGAAAGCGAAAACGCTAAGAGATAAAAATCCGATAGAGGTTAGTCACACCTGTTTTATTTTTATTGTTTTTTTTCGTGGCTAAGGGATCGATGCGAAATTTTCCTTGGCCCGTTTGGACTAGATCTGTAATATAGCTATTTCTCCATCCCCACTAGAATTTTGCCAAATCTGGAGAAGTTCCACCACAAGTAGGGATTTTTAACGTGCCAAACATCACATTGACATGGGGCCTACGATTTTACTTCCTTATCCGAGAAGAAGGCATGTTTTTAAATTTTTATCCGGTGAAAAACTTATCGACCTCGATCGGGTTTGAACCCGCGTTCCTTGGGTGTAGAGGCAAACATGCTAACCACTGAACCAGTCGGGGCTGGCTAGTCACACAATACGGAAAATTTTTCAAAGTGGCAGGTAATTAAATACGTAATAAATTAAAAAAATATTAAAATAAATAGATTAAATATGGAATTCAAATTTCCCAAAGGTTTAAATTTAGATGGTGATTTATCACAAAATGGGAAAATTTTTTATTAAAAATTTAAATTATTCATAGAAGCAGATGAATACAATGAGAAAATGTATGAAGTTAAAATTGTAATGCTGTTGAATGCAATCGGTGATGAAGGATTACATTTATTTAATACATTTAAATTTAAAAGTGGTCTTAAAAAACAGTTTAATGAAGTTGTCAAGGCATTTGAAAGTTATTGTACCCCAAGAAAATCTACTGTCTCGAATATATTCAAATTTTTTAATAGATCACAAAAAAAAGGTGAGATATTTGACCATTATTACCTGGAACTTAACAAATTAGCTCAAATTTGTGAATTTAAAGCACAAAAGGACTCATTAATAGGAGATAAGATTATAATAGGGATAACTGGTCTTATTTTACAGGACAGGTTACTACGAGAAGAAAATATAACATTAATCAAAACTATAGAAGTATGCAGAGCATTTGTATTAAGTAAAATGGAAGTAAAATCATTGCAAAATGGTACAAAAATTTGCTATATACAGAAAAAACCAGAAACAAAAGGAGAAAAAAGTAAATTCAATGAAAATTTCTGATTTAAATTTAAATGTCCAAAGTGTTTCACCGTGCATGGTAAGAATAAATGCCCAGCATTTGGTCAAACATGTAATAAGTGTGGCAAGAAAAATCATTTTATAATTACATGTAAATCAATGCATGGAAATTCAAATAATAAAAAGAAAATTAAAGAGCTGGTTGAAACCACAGAAGATAAATTTTCTATTGAATATGTAGAAACAGAAAATAAATCAAATTTTAATTTAAATGAGAAACCTATTTGGACACAAAATTATAACTAATAATCGCTAGATTTTGTTCAAATTAGACACGGGATCTTATATAAATGTTTTACCGTACTCTGTCTATTGGGATATTTGTCCAGATGTCCCATTAAAGCCTGTTTCATCTAAGATTTTGGGATACCAAATTTCTACAAAAGGGTGTATCAATTAAAATGCAAACCGCACAACAGGGATGAAATAATTTTAAAATTCATTGTAATTGAATACTAAGTTTAAACAGTTGTTTAGAATTAAATTTATTAAATAGAATTCACATTGTAGAAAATGAATTTATGGGAAATAATTTAATTTAAAACAATTAATTTATGAATAGAAATATTGCTATACTTTTAGGATTATGCAAAATACCATTTGGATACAAAATTAGTTTGCAACATGATGCCGTCCTAGTTATAAACGTATCCGAAGTATACCTGAAGCAATTAAACCAAAATTAAAGCACACGCTTGATAAAATGGAGAAATTAAAAATTATTACGAAAGCTATTCAACCTACTGATTGGGCTAACGACACAATAATCATTGAGAAAAAATACTCGGACTTAGAATTTGTCCAAGTCCGCTTGAATTAAATAAATACATTAGACGGGAAAGATATTCAATTCCAATATTAGATGAGTTGACAGCAAATTTATCAGGAAAAAGGTTTTTCACAGTTCTTGACATGAATGATGGATTCTATCAAATAAACCTTTAACACGCCTTTGGGCAGATATAGATTTAACAGGCTATCTTTTGGAATGTCATCCTGCCTAGAAGTATTTCAATGTGAAAATACTAGAATATTGGAGACATCGGAAGAGTTCGAATTTATCTTGACGATGTAATCATCGCAGCAGCTAATGACTAAGAACACGATGCCACACTAAAAGAAGTTATAGAACGAGCAAAGGAATATAATATAAAATTTAGACCACAAAAGGTACAATACAAAATTAGCAAAGTTAAGTATCTTAGACTTGTGTTCTCCAAGGTAGGGTTAACTCCAGATGTAAGTTATCCAAACGCTGTACAAAAAATAAGTCAACCGACCAATAGAAAGGAATTATAAAAAAATCTTAGGTGTTGTGACTTATTTCCACAAATTTATACCAAAATTATCAGACAGTACGTATCCGTTACCTCAACTTTTAAAAAATAATGTTTTGTGGGAGTGAACTGAAACACAACTAATTGCGTTTGATCGATTGAAATTAATTATAAGTAAAGTGCCAACATTGAGATTCTTCAATCCCAAAGAAAAAATTACAATCTAATGTGATGCAAGCAAGAGTGGGCTAGGTGTTTGCCTACTACAAAAAGACAACCCGTTGGGTTTGTGACGAGACGTCTATCATCTAGACCAAATTATAATATGGTGGAAAAGGAACTTTTAAGTATTTGCTTTGCTGTTCAAAAATTTCGTCAATTTATATATGGTAACAATATCTCCATGTAAACTGATTATAAACCTTTAATTAATATTGTAAAAAGTGATATACATAAAGTAAATTTATGTATATCTCTGATTATTTATCATGTAATTTTATAAAGACTGTTGATGAAAAAGATCTAGATCTGACATTGTTCACACAATATCTTTAAATAATTATTTACCCATTTCAAAAGAAAAATTAGGAACGATACAATCTGAAGCAGAAAAAGATTGTGTGTTAAACAAAGTCAAAAAAATGTATAAATGAAGGTTGTGTTCTTTATTTTGTAAACTAACCCCAGATATTAAACATTATTACAAATTGAAAGATAATCTTTGTATTAAAGATAATATTATATTTTACCGATGCAAAGTTGTTATACCTTCATCTATGCATGAGGGAATATTAAAACAAATACATGGCCAAGCTCATTTAGGCATTGTTAAAAGTAAAGGCAGAACCAGATCTTTAGCTTATTGTCCTAAAATGTTAAAAAATGATTGAAAAATATGTAAAATCTTGTAAAATATGTGAAACTTATCATAATTCTAATTGTAAAGAACCAATGCAATGTCATGAACTACCATTTTATAAAGCACCAGTAGATATATCAGAACATGCAGGAGTATGTTACCTAATCTTTGTTAATTTTTTATCCAATTAATTGGAATTTTGTTCTATTCGTAATAAAACCGTAGATGAAATAAATCTTAAATTAAAAGTAATATTCTCTTCGCATGGCATACCCTTTCAATAGTTATAAATTTAAAACTTTTGCCAAAGAATTTAATTTTGATATTATACACATTAGTCCTTGTCATCACAAGAGTAATGCGTTGTGCGAAAGGGCTGTTGCCATTGCTAAAAATATAATTAAGAAATGCAGTTCCACTGAGAATATGTATACTGCTCTTTTAGAATACAGAGTTACTTCGGTTGCAGGCATACAATTTTCAGAAAGTCAGATATTAATGGGCAGGGTGCTAAGATCACAAATACCTTGTTTTACTGTTAATCTTAAACCTAATTTAGTTTACTAAGAGGTTCATACTCCCTTACTCCGACAGCAAGCTATAAATAAAACCAGCTATGATAAACAAAGCAAAATAAGATCAGATTTCAAACAAGGGGCTAAAATATTACTTCAAAATCCTATAACAAAGAATTGAAAACCAGGTTTAATATTAGAAAAAGCTGATACCCCTCGTTCTTATAAAGTATTGGTAAATAATAATAGAGCGTATGTAAGGAATAGTGTACACATTAGATATTCTCTAAACGAACCTAAAATCATACGCGAAGATACAACAGAATTTCTTAAAAATGAAACTTTTGTCAAAGATAAAAATAAGTATTGTACAGAGGTGCCAAATATGGCTACAAGCACAGGTAACAATTCAATAGTAACAAGATCTGGAAGAATAGTGAAAAAACTTCCACCTATTATTGAAACTTAAGAGGGAAGATGTTATGTATTAAGGTATCGAAGGCTACGCCACTGGATGCCGTGAAGCATTATGGGGTTCGCCATAACAAGAATAATAAATGAAAACAAATATTAAATAAGTTATTAATTATATACTGTTAATGTAAATGTAGTTTAAATAAAAATAAATAAGCCATTTATTATTGATCAAACGTATATAACAATTTAATTTAATTGCTCAACTTCGGCACATTTTAACGTCTGGTTGGTGTGGCATTTGAGTTTTAACTGCTATACAGAGAGGTTTACAATTTAACAATTAGTGTAGGCAACTATTAGTATATTAGTGTTTGGCTGGCTACTTACACATATAACAGTGAACCTTCCAATAAGTTGTCCTGTATATCAGCATTTTATGTCATTTAACATAGATAATATAGATGCACATTGACTACAATTCAGTATAATTTGCATACATTTATTTCAAAAAACTTGCAATCACTGCTAATTTCCCTTCAAACTGAAATCGGGTTTCTTACGCCCTGTGGAAATGCCTGGCACGGGTTTCTTACGCCCTGTGG
>JAHWXV010065824.1:0-12920 GCA_024586415.1 Phrixothrix hirtus | reverse complement strand
TTATTCTACTAAATATTTAAACCTTTACCTAACAACCCTCTCTTGGTTGCATACTTTCTTTTACCCGCTGGTACAGTTGACTGCAATATTCTCTTCTCTTAATAAATCCACTAAAATTCCACCTTGAACGTCACAAAATACAGTTACCATCCTTTTGCTGGCGATGGTTGAGACGTCATCTTATGCTAGCCTACTTACTTTACGGGATATAGTGATGATCCCAGGACTCACCGAGTGTTATGATATGTGTCTAAAAATCGTTTCCTAGGTTTTGAATACGTTGAAGATATTCCTGAGAAATCAAAATCTTCTTCTGTCACTGTTCATCGTACAGGTTTCTTGGCACCCGCTGTGCGGCAACTTTATAAAAACTAAGCATATTGTGGACGATATTTTGTATGCCACAAATACTAACTCTCAGTATTTTCGCTAATTAACGCGTCTGATTGTTCGGATAAGTTCATTAATTTGTGGGATATTCCAACTTTTTACTGGAAAACTAGGTCTTTAAGCATGATCAGCGTTTGATGCACGTATTGTTGTAACGTGGCTGGTCACTGCATCAAAATTTACAACGGAGATGCTTGATCAGTGTAACGGATACTTTAGATTTATCTCTTAAGTCGGAGTTTGGGCCAGGACTGCTCGTTGGGTGTTTCGGAAGCCAGCTATCTAAAACTTACTTCATTTATGTACACGACAAAAATTATTTGCAAAGTTGCTAACCGGTGTAATTCGGAGCTCACAAACTCTATATGTTTATAGTCGTTTGTTATCTTTAGTTTTGTACTACTTTATATACTTTTGTACAAAGACTGTTGTTTTAATTAGCTCCATTAACATTTTTGATTTTAATTTAGTTGTAGTTCGTAAGTCATGTGCACTTCATTATTTCTTTTAGGCCAAGGTGTACACCTTTTCAAAATGTTACTCTTGCTTGTATTTAACTGTGTAGCACTGGAAATGTACTATATTATAGTATAAACTATTTACAATTAATTTTAACTCAGGATAATTACATAGTTATTGTTTCAAACTGTATTCTATTTTGATTTTTATATATCCTTGTATTTGCGACTATTAACATGTACAGCGGTTATATTACCTTTGCTATATAATTGCTTATATAATAATATATTCAGAAATAACACTTTTTAACACAAAGTAATTTATTTAACATAATAAATTAAATTATACTAATCCTAGTATTTTATTTCAGGTATTAACCTTTAAATTAATTGACAGACGTTCTACTTGAAATTGTCAAACGTAGATGGCGTATTAATGCATTTTATAATTAATATTTACGGTCGATATGATCGTTTTTCACCAAAATAGCACTTCTTTGCCTGCGTTGTGTTTTAATTATGTTGTTTGTGCTGGTGAAATTTAACTTAGGTAATTATCGTTTAGTCTTAAGTTATTCATAGTTGAACTAGGTTTATTTAGCGGAACAATTCTGATATGCATCTCTGGATACACCTCGAACGTGGCGAGAAAACTCAAGCTTCGAAGCGACTTTTCATCTAACCTTAGGGAAGGATTTCAAAGTGGTTTTACATACCTAGGTGAGCATTTATTATTAATAATTATTAACTAAACGAGAATTTTATTTCACCTAGTTTATTAGTTGAACTCGAAATCTAGAACAATGCAAGTACACAAACTTTGTGATCCTTTAACATGAAGTACTTCAGAGCGTTTCTTTCCTGTTAAATCCTGGAATAATACAGCGTGTAGCAAAAGCACTGTTTTACTGTATTAAATTTTAATTTATGAAACGCAAACTGAATTCTAGCATTTATTAAAACAACAATTCATGGGATTAAATCTACCACTCACTTACTGGGTAAATCATAACCTATAATTCTCGGAATGAATATTTGAATTTTACGAATGAGTTGATTTACGAGCAAAAGCGGTAAGATCTCTATTATTTCTCGGACGGGATGTTCTACCGGCAAAGGCGGTAAACGTGATCTATTATTTTTCAGGTGAGATGTTCTACCATCAAGGGCGATAAACACTGTCTATAATTTCTCAAATGTGATGTTCTTCCAGCAAAGGAGGGAAACATTCTCTGAATTTTGACGCTTTTGTACGAATTTGTTTCTGTATCTTCAAGGAGAAACGACTTTCTAGTTACCTAATTCCCTTCATTAAAATATTTTATAACTAATTATTATAACATTAGATGCGTAATTTAATTTGTCTTAAGTAGTAATAAAGAATATTAATGGGACTGCTTCTAATTAATAATAATTAAATAAAAATAGTTGCTTGCATTAACAAAATCAAAAGTTATGCATAAAATAGCAGCTAACAATACGAATTAATCCTTAACTAAATTAGTTACATTTTAATTAACACGCAGCAATTAAATCAATTTAAATAATGTAAAAATTTCCATTAACAGCTAAAACTAACGCATGATTATCTTATCTGTCCTAGCCATACGTATTATATATACAGAGTTCAAACTTCTTGATCTATATAGGCAATGTTTTGTTGTCTAGAGTCAAAAATCTTAAATTGTTAGATTAATACTTCATACAAGAAATTTTAAAATATTCCTAATCCTATTATTAATTAATTCAACGGTAATTAAAAGTAAATGAATGAGTAAATAAACGTGATAATCAGTTAAAAACTCGGTAATTATATAAATAATAATTAAATGAAATATATACAGGATGCTTTGAATTAAAGAAGCGATTCTAAATAATTTAAATAAATACAATTAATGTAGCTATTCCCTATTTTAGCATCGAGTTTGTACTTTAAAAATGTACCTAATTATCTACAAAAGGTAAACTCGAGGCGATGGCGTAGGTAAATAACAGTATGATCCGCACTTGAACGAGTTGCATTGTTCGACTACCTGAGTACGTGAAACTTGTGCCTGTAGTCGACGAAAAATGTTAATACCTTTTTCATCTTTTGCACATAAAAACGTAATGATAATACGGTGTGTAACAAAGCTGTGAACATCACCTAATGCTAATATTAATACAACTGCTATAATTTATGTAAAAAATGAACAGTTCCGGTATCCCGTAGGTGTTTTCATTATTAAACAGAGAACTTGGTGGTAGCGCTTTACTAAGAGAGCAAAGACTAAAAAGGCCAAGTCAAATATATACTCTCCTCGTATTATGCCCCATTCGCCTCTTCCTTAATTACAATGTAAATCAAAGTCTAACATCACTAGCCGAAGATGCCTCACTGATAAAATTTAGGTCAGCGATAAAAGCGTTCAGCACACATTACTACCAATTTAACTACATTTTAGGACAGCTTAACTTTTCTCTAATAATGATTAACTAGTTTACTTCTCCGTTGTTATATGTTTAATTATGAGCACAGATAAATCTGTTACTACATTTTGAAGAGATTATCTAATATTGCTATTCGACATCTAGTTCTAAAAACAAAAGTAATGTTTTGATTTAGTAATTCATGAGGTCGCTTCAGCAATCCCGTCCAACTTTTTTGTTCATTTTTTGATAAATTAAACTAAAACATCTGAGAAGAGGATGACATTAAGAAAATCAGACATGTTTCAAAGATAAGTCCTCGTGTTTCATGAAATTTAGGTAAAAACCTGAATTGAGCTGCAAAGAAGTTATAATAAGGAAATTTGTAGCGTTTCTTTCTCTAAGAGGGAAGGGAACGGTTGTTTCGCCAGGAATTGTGCGTTAGGCAACTATATGTGGTTCCACTTCTTTTATTGTCTGAGATGAATAATTTAGTAGATGCACCAGCATTTTTGCTCGGGCCTTTCCTGCCTGTAGCCCTTAGGTCTTTGTGTAGTTCTATATTATAATGTATAATGGAATGTCTGTGATTAATGCTAACAATTTATTTTGAGCAGTCGTTACAGCGTATTTGGTCATTGGTGAACCGAAAGCCTAAACCTTTTCTCCGTAGGTCAAAATTGGGATTATAACCGATTTCAAATTTTGACCATTTGGAAGATGCAAGTAATACGCCAACTTCTACTACCATACGCAAAAATCGGAATACACAAAGCGGAAGTACTGCAAGAGTTGGAAAGTCAGCCTTAACCCTCCAAAGTGTGAGAAGTACGCTTCACAAAAAGGAATAGCAAGTATTTACATCTTAAAATTCATACAGCATATCAAAAGAAGAACTAGTACAGTCAAAACTGAATATTTAGAACACATAATTTTATAGGACCTAAGGGTAAACTACGTTTGGTAACAAAGTACAAAATTATGAAATCGGTTCAAATGATTAAGGAAGAAGGTTTCAAGGTTATTTGTTGTCATGAGAAGAACGTCATTAGCAATGCCTTCAAAGATATTTTTTGTTTGTTTTCAGACGCCTTAAACACGAAATACAGTTTATATGGGTAATGGACTGTCTGGCGTGTGCTTATAACCAAAAAACCCTAAATTAACATATCGACCTGGTGATAAGAGAACTTGATTTTTTATGAATTCTGAAAGTTTTCTGTGAAAAGAAACACATTTTTGCTTACACCGCATTTTAATATGAAGATGTTATAGGGTAACCCTGGGAAAAGCGGGCTACTTGTTTCTTACGCATATTACATAAAAGACTGTTTAGTGATTGCAATGAACTTTAAATAAAAGTGTTTGGTTTAGCTTATAAAGAGTTCGTCAGTGAAGCGGGAATATTTAAAACTTCTATATCTATAAGAGTATTTATTTTAATCTTAACGTTTTTACAATTTTCTGTTGAGTTGGACTTGCCATTGTATTTTTTAAAAACAATACTTGACAGGTGGGCACCACTACGGTCTACGAATTCTTGTAGTTCTATTCGAAAATTTTCCATTACTCGGCGTAACATTTCCAGTGTAATACGTGCAACTTCTTCTTGAGTTTTTAGTTTTAGTTCTTCGGTCGAGTTCAACGTACACTTTGATCTTGAGCGAACCCCCAAAGAAAAAAGTCGCATGTGGACAAATCAGGCGATCTAGCCGGACAGGCAATGTCTCCATTTTTGGATATGATATGGTTCGAAAAGTGTTCCCTTAAAGTAGCAATAGACATACGAGCAGTATGACTGGTAGCACCGTCTTGCTGGAACAACGTAATCTCGGAAAATCTAACCAGTTCTTGCTGAATCTAATCTTCTTTTCTAGTCGTATTATTGTAATCTCCACAGCAAATGCACTAATTTTTATACCATTCTTCCTCATCTTTGCTGTCATCTAAAATTGAAATATCTTCACTACTTGGGTCATCACCAGGCGAATGCACATCTGTTCTCTTGGGTTGATTTTTTGTTCTGTTGTTCTTTGGACCTATTTCGTTTTTTGGCTCCTGTTTCTTTAGCTTCTTTTCCTTAATTTTTCTGCAGAATTTAGAATTTCGACCACTCTTCCTCCAAGTCCTTTGACATTTTTCAAAACAGTAACTTGTGGTGCAAGCGATAGCGAATGCATTCCCAAGAGTTACATTTGAATTGTCAGTATTCGATTTGCGGGCCTCATTGGAAAGTTCTAAAACAATTTCTTCAACTAGTGGTATAGCCATATTTGCATGTGATGGACCTGGTTGATCTAAACTATTTACATTTTCTTCATTCTAACGGCGTTCCACGGCTGTAGCTGTGCTGCTTCCATCCAAAGGCAAAAAAACAAAATCTAGGATTTTATTAGGACCAAAAGGTAAAATTCCTGTGGCAAAACCCTAGAAGCTCCATTTTCCACTGTAGTTGAGAAACTGTACAGATTTCGTAACAGTTCCACGAACTGAGAGCGTGTAATTTTCCTCCTTGTTGGGTTGTTTGTGATGAAGTTTTGGCATCCTGAATTACAATTTGTCTTCAAGGATTTAAAAAAAGCTATGTCCAATGACTGCAGGAAATGCTTGGTTTGACTTGGTAAACAGCATTAAAATTTCGTTGTCTTCTGCACATTTTAATACTTCCATTTACGCTGTGTGGAATGTATCTCCATCCAATATCGACAATACCCTGCCTTGAAACTTTCGAGGCCAATGTAGCCAATGTAAAGAAATATGAGCAGACATTACAAACATTGCTTCCGATGGCGTTCAATTTTCGTATCCTTGTTTTCTATTTTTCCCTTCAAAAATTGAATACGGGGGTGTAAGTTCGCCTTACGCATTGCCACAACTAATTGCAGAAATTGGTTCCCTTTTTTCGTGGTATAACTACGTTCCCAGGTCTGTTGTTCAACTGTAAATCTGTGTCGTCTACCTGAGTATGTGTGTTGGATTGTTTATCAACTGAGTTTCAGTTAAAATGCTTTACAGAAGAGTAAAGTATTCTTTAACTACCTCTTTGGTTAATCTCTTTGCCCTGTCTAAAGAAACTTCCACACCTTTTCAGACTGAAATCTCCGGATGACGTCACAAAACCAGTGTTCTCGCTCTCTTTATTTAACTTGTATCTTCTACGGAATCGTTGTGCTAACTTAAATGCAAGAGTTCTTATGTAGTCACGGGTGGGTGTAAAATCATACTTTTGGACTTTCTTGATGTATAGGACTAATTTTATTTCTATCTTCTCTCTTAGAGTTGAAAATGGGCCAAGACAATTGTGCTGTTTAGATCGTCACCTTGTATGGTGCTTCAAGGTACACCATACATTAATGCAGGTCAACTTAAGCCTATGCAGTTTTTCCTGATATCTGTAACCGTATTTTGCAGTGCTTCTTCACTTCATTTACCTCTATCAATAGTAGTTTACCGCTTACAAAATGAAGATATTCTGCAACGTTATACAAATCGTTTAATAAAAATAAAGAAGGATAACTAATGTAACGTTTTCGTTACAACAAGCAATTAATATTTGATTATTTCAGTAAATATTTTTGCATTTCAATATTACTCTAGCATTTTTAATCATTCTTTCAGGTTATTACTCTAAGGTTACGGAATGTGGACTTTGTGTTTTCGATTTTTCTCGAGGTTATTGAAACATAGTTTAATATTCGATTTTAAATTCTATAGAACACGTTAACTAATTTGTAATCCTTATTTGAATACTAATTCTTCATACTTAATTGCATATTGATTGATGAATACATATTCCGAAGTTTGAATTTCGTATCGTTTCGGGAAAACCGAGTTTGCTTTCGGACTTACGGGTAATGATACTTCATTTCGTGCTTCTTAACTAAGCTTTATAATAAAATGCACGTTTAAAATTATCATCCGATATATTTCAATATCTTTAGTTTAAATTCTTCAAAATTTTCAGCATGTACTTGATTTGCAATAAATCAAGAATTTTTATTAATTAAACTTCAATGCATTTTATTGTTATGCTAACCTGACTTCCAACTAATTTTTATGGAGGTTTCAGGAAGCCAGATGGGTGGATAGGAGCTGCTAATCCGAGTATTCTCTTTTGAGCTGCCTCGAATTTGTCTATAGATTGAAATTGGGAATCAGTTTAATGAAAACGTCTCTAAAGGAATAATTTGGGGTTAGTCATATTGGATTAATATATAGATTAGAGGCTATTTTAGATTTGGCATAAATAAAACTTGATTGTTGAATGTATATAATATGCACAGTTTTTGCTGTGACTCAGCTCTCTACAAATTGTAAGGTCAATTCCTAATTATTTAATTAATCATTGAACGATTTACAATTCAATTTTAGAATGTTTTGATTTATGACAGGTGATCATTCAAAATGGATGTGAGGTGCTCCGCTTTTTAATCATGGCTTTACTTTTAATTTCTAGTTAACATTTTTGGGTTGGCTTTTCAAACTTAAGGGTTTTCAATATTTCGGATAAAATCAAGGGATTAACTTCTAAATTAAATAATTTACGTTTAATTAAATTTTGTTATTGGGTTTTCAATTAAGTATTATAAGTTTTAGATTTCAATTATTATTGTATAAATTTTAATCAAGCAATAATTAACAATTAACATAGTTTATCAGTAATTAATTGTTGTGCTAACTTGTATTGACATTATTTTGCATATTAGAGCGATTACTGCTTCCTTTTCTCTTTTTATAGGTTTGTTCGAACAAACATTGTTGTTTCCAGAAGCCAGCTTCAGTAATTACACCGAATTCAAGGCAACATTCCGTTATTTTGAGATTGGACCAAGTTGACACAACAAACACAAAACATATGCTAAATAATTGCTTGATTATTTACTAAATTATCATTATTATTTAAAAGCGATTGTTCATAAAACCACGCATAAGTAATATTAATCGTAACTTTCGAATTTTGACCAATTTTATGATTTAAATTGTTATTTAATACATTATGTTGTCATTTTTATACGAGTTATCATTTCTGTATCTTGTGCAAGCCAATTACAATTGCGAAGTATGTCTTTTTATTATTTTAAGATCCGGCAAATTAATTTTAATTTGTCTGGCGCCCTCTAACGAAGGCTTACTAAGCAATTATTCCTCGAACCTACATCCTGTGGTATGAGCTAACTTTTATAAGTAAAGTTCTAACTATTTTATATTTCAGTACCATTTTTCCTACGAGACTTTGCACTACATAACATAAGAACATGGTAGTTTTCCCATCTATACCGGAAAGATGTAGCCCAACTTTCTCAAACATTTGGTATAGACGAGCCACATAATCATGCACGTAATTTCTATTTTAGGTAAAAATATTTTAGGTTAGGTTACGATGTTTAATCACAGTGTAATTGCTAAGCACATAAATATAAATAAAACTCTACTTTTCAGCAAAACATATTCAAGACTAAACATGCGCCAATAAAAATTGGCACCAACTCAGAACAAACCAACTTGAAAAATCACAGCTGTTTATACAGATGTTTTGTAGTGCGTTGTCCAGTAAACATTAGAATTCCATATTATCTTGCTGGAATATATGTACTAAGTTTACATTGTGACGTGAAGCTCGCATATATCCGTGGCCTATCTCTCCCTGAATTATCCTGTATGTAGTTTAAAATTTACGACAACGTATTGAGTAAAAACTACCTCGCATACTACATATTCGCTTTATTGGTCGAAATAGCGTGTGATCAATAACCCATTTAGAGCTAATATTTTGTAAGAAATGCGGAAGTGATTATTTTGTTCCCTTATTCGGTTTTGAATCAAATCAATTCGCTTATATAGAAATTGTCCAATTGTAGCAATGTATGTACTAATTAAGGGTTTCATACATTATGTATGTAGGCATTATAAGAATCAGATATTCTTCCAATAAAAATGTATTTTAAGCAAACATATCTCAAGTGTAAATTTGAAATCGTCAAGCTTCAAACATCAAAGCTGTAATATTTTCAAATTTATATAACTGCAAAGAGGGGATTCCAAAAGATCAAAAGAATTGTTCTCGAAAACGGGGAATAACCATCTAAGGGACGCAGCAATATGGTTATACGAAAGTCCCGTCGTTTCATTCAAATGACGGTATATCTGTAAATTGCGCAATATCTATTTTCACAAAACGCTTTAAACGTAAAAGATTTTTTCGATTTATTTCAGTCTCAGCGTTTACTCCTAAATTACAGAGTTTCGTAACTTCGATTTACAAGTTTTGCGATTGTTTTCATAATTTATGGTCCCACTCGTCTCTTTTACTTGACCTTTGTTTTTCCATTACGATTTTATCAGAGCTTTGATATGTTGCCGGAGTAATATTTTTGATAAAGCTTAGAAAATAGTTCGCTACTGTTGGAAACTTGAAAAACAACAAAGAAGATATCGCTTAGGCAAAAACAACAACACTACCCTATTTCATTGGATTGTCAGTAATAACAATTATGGCCGGCGAAGTTTCCATTACCACTGAAATTGGGCTGAAGCATAATTTTCAGAAGTCCCGGCAATTTTCCACAAGAAAATGGGTTGCGTAGGGATCGGATTAATTTTAATCCATTGTACTTATGAATACAATCGGTTTATGATCAATGAGTAGAATGATGTTTTGTTATATTAATTACACAGCTACAGATAAGAAATCGGCATAAGAAGTATTTGTAGTTTGTAAAGCATTGACTAATTGTTGCAGAGCATTTTAATTAAGCAGACTTAAGTACGACTGAAACTGAACACGTTAAAACTTTTCTCTATTTCTTGTAAGACTCGTTAATTAGCAAAAAACGTGCGTTTGTATTTATTCGCGAAAAACCAAATCTAGTGGCGTTAAAAACTAATTCTTAATCTCATAGGGATTTTCTACTTGCAAATTATGAAACATTAGGAAAAACGTATTTTACAAATCATATGTAACGTAAGCGATCTCGTAAAATAAAATGAAAGAAGATTCTTTATGATTGCTTCGCATTCATTGAGCGCATCCCTTTTGCTCTAGATTTCTACTTCTTTCACTCAAAATTGATTTTTATTCGGAATTAGTTCACACATTTATCAAGAAAGCACATTTTCCACTTGCTTATTTTTTATGGCCAATTACGTCTAGGTTCTGATAAATTTACTGGATATTTCAGAGAATTGTTGTTTATTCAAAATAGCCTCTTTCGGAGCTGTTTTTAGAGATGATGAGAGTGTGTAAATTCCTTTATTGCATAACAGTTCTTTATGGACATTCATTTTCAATTTCAGAAATATCAGAAAGTGCATGATGCGTACGATTATGCATTACTGTTAATAGAAGCGAACGAGTTGACCCTTGACAATGCCTTAAATTATTTGATTTTGTGATATTTATCTGCTGCTACGAGTATCGTTGCGAGATGATAGTCTTGCATCGACTAAAACGATAGTTAATTGTCCGTAAACATTAGAACCGGCCTTGCCCAGCCTGTTTGGAAAATTATTAGATCAACTCCTTTGTCTTTACCTGAGATTAGCAATAAGGTGATAAAATCGTATCCAATAAGGTGCTACACTTCTCTTAAACAGGGTTTCCGTAAAATTTGCACCGCCATGAACGTATTATTTACTATGAAAATGTATCTGTAATATACATAAAAATTACGTCAAATACTCAGCTCATCAATACTATATAATATTTCACTTAAGCTAAATTACAAAGGTCGACAAAGAACACAATACATTAATTTTTTGAGAAATCACTCGGACATGTCAAACGATTAAAATAATTTGCCTTTTTTTATATCTTGCTTTAAGATTTTCGACCATTTTTCAAAAAATTATGGCGTCATCGATTTTCTTAAATAGCAATCCCCATTTTTGATTACAGAATCTTAAACAGCGTATTTGTTTACGTACAACAAGGTTAAAATCCATGTAGGTGACAAGAAATTTTCGAGAAAAATAACATTGAAGTTTAAAAATCAAAAAATTTATTGATAATGCTAAATTATAAAAAGTAACTACATCAAGTGTTCAAACTGTGCACCATTGACAACCTAACCAAGTCGATTAACAAACTCTCTTTACACACTGTTGATAACTTCTGAAGAGATACTTCAAATTTCTGTACGAATTCTGTCTCTTAAATCTTCTAAGTTCACTGCGCCCCAAAAGGTAGTCTAAAATGCCTATTGCCATGAACTAGTTAGCAGCTTCGGCCGCTACAGTGGAAAAAAGGGGATTTCTACGGTTTTTGAGAGAAATAATCAGGTTAAAATTCGGGAACGGCTCGCGAGAGTCAAAAATCGGGAAAAAGTCATAATTTTTGAGCGTAACCTTACCTTGACGGTTAGATCTTTTCTAGAAACGAGACAAGTAGTCTTATTTCAAAACGATAGAGTCATACTTACTAGTTAACTACTGACTCAGTGTACGTCACTGGATTAATATTTCGATCAGCTCACTTAGACGGATACGTGAAAGTATGTTGCCTATTTAACTTAAACTAGTTCTCTGAAAGAAAGTATCTGCGAATAAATGTGTAGGTATCTACAATTAGAAAATAAAATAAGGGATATATTGATATTCAAGAAAATTGAATGCGTAAAATTATAAGAAATACATCGCTCCCATTTAAAATAAAGAAGAGATTACAGTAAACAACTTATACTCTATAACTACGTTCGGGGACACCTGTGCTTTATATAAGTTACAAATAATACTAATCTAGGTAACACAATCAACCCTTCTGTAACGACCTTATTTTGATAAACAATTAAAAATGGGCAACAATAGCTAATGCAAATTTTTGGTTATTACTATATATTGCTTTAATCGTCATTGACGTATGATATGATCAAACTAATTGTCCAATCGTAATCAAATAGCAAATGAAATGAGAGTTTTTTGGATCACTGCTTGACCGTAAGTTTATAGTGAAACTTCACTTACGTGTAAACGGAAGTCTGACGGTTCCGAATGCGTCGGCAGCATGGTGGTATCAAAACCTCGGTTCCAATTATATCGTACCTCTAGCGTACTTCACGGCAATGTCCTTAATCCTTGAATAGACATGGGTGAAAAATGAACGGATCCCCTAAAATTCGCTGACACACGTTGAATAATGAATTCCTACAAATTCTGTATCTCGTAAAAACTTTAAGCGGGGTAACTCTTCATTTATGAACTTTTACAAAGTTGGCCCAATCAAAGAGCACTCGGACCCTTGACGAGCGCAAAAACGCACGCTGACCTCACGGTAGTTACCTCTGAACTACTGTTAAAAGAAGTTTCTCCTTGAACTTACGGGGTTGGGGGATCGGCGATTAACATCTATTTTTAGCATCGCACACGTTCTCATGGAAAAGCTGATGCTGTATTATTTTTAAGAAAAAGCCCCTATGTTTTATAAAACGTGAACTGGGACTTTTGAACATTGATAAATATTATTAATAATCTAGCTTTGCAAAATTTAAAGAATTACGTTTGTAATTTTGACATAAAAATGGTACTGCTATTTCACCAATTAAGTTTTACTATTAATTCACACACACACAAACATACACATGCACATACGCAAACATCATACACGCACGCACGCACTCACCCCCCACCCACATATATATATATATATATATATATATATATATATATATA
>JAHWXV010065797.1:0-11946 GCA_024586415.1 Phrixothrix hirtus | reverse complement strand
TCAAACATCCTAGTCATTAATCTTGACGTTTATTGTCCAATTGTATTCATTTATTAGAAGATGTATTGAAATAACGAAAAGACTGATATGATTTTAATTTATGGTGAATGCCGTAAAACTGCCATTTCTGCTGCAAATTTGTACCATCAACGCTATCCACATGGTAGAACACGACTAACAAACTTTTTTGCAGACTTAAAACTCAGTTAAGAGAAAATTGGCCTCCTACTAAAATATCTAAACAAAGAATTGCCACAAGTGAGCAGAATGAAATAGTAGTTATCTGTTGTGTAACGAAAGATCCCCACATAAGCCAAAATTCAATTGCTAGAAATCTTGAAATAAGCCGGTCTTCAGTAAATAAAATTTTAGGTGGAAATAAATTTCATTCATGCCATGTAATGCTAGTGCTAGTACTAAAAGAGCCTGATTTTCACAAACGTTTGTAATTTTGTAATTTTGTACTTCAAAGAGGTCAAGACGATCCTGATTTTTTAAGCAAGTGTATGTTTACAGATGGAGCAAAATTTACAAATAACGGTTGTATTAATAGGCATTATTCTCTTTATTACACCCAATCCATAGTGGATGCGAGTAGCACACTTTCAAACAATTTATTCCTTAAATGTTTCTTGTGGAATTTTAGGAGAGCATATTATTGGGGGTGTTAAATGGACAAATGTTTTTAAATTTTTTGCAAAACGAGTTACCGTTATTGCTGGAAGATGTGGACCTTCATACACACCAAAATTTATGCTTCCAGTTAGGTGGTGCATCACCTCATTTTCATCAAAACGTCCGACAATTTGTATGAACTGAATTTGAAAATAGATGGATAGGAAGGGGTTCGATTAATCCATTGCCGCCACGAAGTACTGATATTAGTCCTTTAGATTTTTTCAATTGGGGTGTGCCAAAGCATCAAGTGTCTTTAACTCCGCTTGCTAATGTTGATGATTTAAAGGAAAGAATTACAGAATCGTATAGGTCAATAACACCAGAAACATTACGGCGTGTACAACGATCGTATTTGAACTTAACTGCAGCCTGCGTAACAGTCAGAGGTCGATAATTTGAGCAAAATTTACATTACGTGTTTATTTAATAGATAATTAACATTTTTATTGATTTTTCCCAGCTAATTTCGTTTTCATTTCATATCCTGCTATTTTAAGCTTTATTAAAAAATTTTCTTCAACAAAGGTGAATACCAATTTTAGTAGTAGTTCATTATACTCGTAGTAGTTTAAATATTACAACTTAATTATTGACAGTTGGAAATATGCTTTTGTATGAAAGTGTAAATTGGGTTACCTATTTGGGACATTCAGGGCCGTGATACTCAGTAATAGCCCTGTATATTGCAGTAAGTATATAATTTGAATTTAATAAGTAGAGATTACCGATATTTTGATCTTGTCTATGAAGTGATTACTTTATTTCTTAAGAATTGTTTGTTTTATTTTCAGGACTATGAATATTTGGTCAAATCAAATTAAGGGGATTAAAATCAATTAAAACCTTTGTAATGGTGTAAAAATGTTAAAAAGGTATTCTTACTTCTATTGAATTTTGATTTAAGTTCTATTGTTATCAAAGCTATTGAGATATAGAAATATACATCGTTGCATAATTAGTTGCAACTACAGTCTAAGAGGCATTTCATGTTAATAATAGTCTTGAAAAGGTATCACATTTGGACACTAAATGAATAAACACCATCCGATTTTGTCTTATAAACACGCATCTAATGAAATAAGGAATCTAGTTGGTAGTTATTAAATAAATTATAAATGAGATCATTAAACATCAATTTCGCCTTTATTTCTACTGATAAAGTAAAACACTGAAAGGTTTAACGTAGTCCATGCTAATAGGAAGCTGACACGATGAGTTTTTCTGCACGATATAAGTGTGGATAACTTTATTGAGAAAAAGGAGAGAGTGCTTTCTTTTAAGAGCGCGTATAAAATAAAATTTAAAAATTAGTTGAGCAATATTTAAAAGCTTCATCTTAATCACACCACAAAGCTTATTATTCCTACATTTCTGGGATTTAAAGTGAATGTCTATTATTTTGCTCGAATGAACTAGTTAGCCAAATTTAATCACATCTTGAAGGCGACGCTTAGCACATTTCACTTTCATTACAAGAAATGCTGATGCCATTATCCATCAATACCTATTCAGGTTAGGATTGATTAAATTTATTACCTTTACCTGCGTGACCACAGGTTGTGTTTTAAAACAAAAGTTATTATTTAAAAAATACGAAACTAAACCCTTCAACCCAATCAGCGCTTGAAGTTATTGACGCATATTAGAAACTATCAAATTAACTTTAAAATATTTATTCAATAAGGCTCTCTAATATAACGATTCTGTAACGTTTGTGTCATTGTAATGAGGAATACCAATTACACATTTATGCTGTTTATTTAACACCTACTTTATCTTTCCTAGAGTTACGTATTAATGATCTTCAGTTTAACCGGTTAGCCTTACATTTACTCTATTCTCTCTAATGATGCGGTCTTTTTCATACCCATTTAACTGTATAATTGCTTTATAGTGCTATTATTTTGTCAATTAGACGTACGAGTAGTGTACCTTTAACCTTTTCACTGCTGCAGGCGTATATTTAGGATATGTCGTTTACTACTCTAGACGTATATCTACACAAGCTGAGGAAAATTATTTAGAACGGGAAAATGCTCCAGCCTTTGATATACGTGTATGTGTATGTACGTTATTAACCTTTGCTACCAATCGGTATGATCCGTTGGCGCTCGGTCTGTGTGTACTACGAGGAAGCGCAATACACGTGTTGGTCTCTTATAGACTGACTGCAAGTATAAACTTATTTGTGCGCATTATTCAAGATAACTACGTCAAATAAACCACATTTTTAATTCAAAATGGCTGGGCCATCTCGTTAGTTGACAGAGAAGGAGATGTATGATGTACTAGCTGAAAGTGATGACGACGAGGACCATTTCACAATGCTAGATCCACGTGATTGTGGTTAGTCAGAAATGGATGTCGAATTTTCAAATGAGGTTATCACAGAAACAAGTTGGCGCCAACCCCCGAATTCAATGCTGCGATTCCCTCTTCTTCGGATTGCGCATCTGAGTTTCAAGATGAACTTCCGCACACTACCAAAAACGCAAGACCGTCGATTTTGACTGGCAAAGGACTGCTCTCGATCCAAAAATACATACCTTTGATAACGACAATTTGGGATGCTAAGTCTTACATTTAGATGAAACAAGTACTGCATTAGATTACCTCAGAGTATTTATGACCGACGAATTAGTACAACACATTGCAGATCAATGTAATTTATGCTACTAATATCTTTGCGATACGGATATAAGTGCAAAATCAAGATTGCGACGTTGAAAAGTCACAAATAGTGATGAAATTTACTGTTTTCTAGATGTAAACTTTCTAATGGCCCAAGTTAAAAAATATGAAATAAATATTTATTGGACGAATGCCACGTTATTTTCTACTTCAATATTTTCATAAATTTGCTAAGACTGTTACATTTCCTTGATAACAATGGACAAGCTAGCGAAGATAAATTGTGGAAAATTAGAAGCGTTGCAGATCGTCTGAGAAAGGTACTCTCAGAGGCTTTCTGTCCTTTTCAAAATCTGTGTATCGATGAAAGCTTGCTTTTGTGGAAAGGATGTCTATTCTTCAAGCAACACATTCCATCGAAACGCTATAAATTTGGTCTGACATTTTTTTAACTTGCGATTCTGAGGCTGGGTATATACCCGACTTTATTATTTATGTTGGTGCCGCGACGAAAATAAAAAAAGAAGCAGACTTAGATGTAAGTGTTGGAATATCTTGAAGTATTGTTCTCACATTTCTAGAATGCTTTCTTGGGAAAAGTTATACACTGTATGTTGATAATTGGTATTCCAGTGCAATGCTCTTCACTTACCTTCATGACAGAATGACTAAGGCTTGTGGAACTCTAAAAAGACCGAAAGGGTGATGTTGAATATATGTCTACAAATAATCTCCTTGCTCTAAGATGGCAAGATAAACGGGAAGTTAGAATGATTTCAACTCTTCACAATAACGAAATGGCAACCGTGCACAAGATTGACAGAAGCTCAAATGATGCTATAAGAAAACTTTCTTGTATTGTGAGCTACAATGAGAATATGGGCGCAGTTGATAGAAATGATATGCTTCTAAGTTCGGTAGAGTGTGTGCGCAAGAGTGTAAAGTGCTATAAGAAAGTTTCTTTCATTTGGTAGACTTATCTTTGTTGAATGCACACGCATTATATAAAACTTAAACTGGAAAAAACATTTCAATCTTAGCTTTTCAGAAGAATGTTGTGAAGCAGATCTTAGAAATTGACCATCAACCGAAAACGGGATATCGTCGTGGAAGAAGGCCGGTAGATGGTGACAATCCCCTACGCCTGACTGAGCGCCACTTTATTTCTACTATGCCATCAACGGCAAATAGAAAGACAGCACAGAGGAAATGCGTTGTGTATGCGAAATATTCCAAAATTTGACGTAGTACCTCTTTGCCTAACCGTTTGCATTGAGAGATATCATACCCATAAAGTGTATTAATTTTAAGTTTTGGCAAAGGAATTTCGATATTTTAAACTGATTTCTACTGTTATGTAAACCAATTTCAAGATTTGAATAATTAATGTGTACTAGTTGTTACTCTTACTTTAAATAAATATTAAATATTTCTAATAAAAGTGCATTTTATGTGTTCCTTCATGCATCAATAAAGCTGTTATATGGTAAAAGCAATTTTATAGCACAACCCATGTCCCTTATTTACAAGATTCCTACTGCTGACTGCTATGGACGTATATTTATTTCCAGGGTTAGTGCAGCAAACAGCTGCGGACGCATTTGTATGAGATGGTAAATAAAATGCGCGCATCGTTGACGCTCGTAAAAGCCAAATGTGCAATGAAAAGGCTAATACTATTATAAACAATGTAGAGAAACAGTAACCAAATGCGAAAGGTACTTTAATAGATAAACAAAATAATAACAAATACTTGTTTACTGATAAACGTAATCCTGATACGTCTATAAAATAAGTGCGTAGTAAGATACATTAACATTAATGAAAATAATAACAAAAGAAATCAAAAATGATCGTGTTACAAATACATAACATATTTATTGTCTATTGGAATGCAGGTAATAGATTAATATATTTAGTGCACATAATATAATAATAGTGGTATATGTGTTTAAAGCAATTACTAATATATTTATATCTATTTTAACGAAACTAGTTAATTGTTTAGAAACTTTTCACTTATTTTCACTAAATTATAATGATTTATTTACATGTACTCACTTAAATATTTATTTTGCAGTGCATCAATAACAAACATTTGTACTTCTATTTATTTATAACAGCTACATTACAAGACAAGGTTATTAGAAGAACTAAAATTTAACGGCATTTAAACAGCCATTTATATGGAAAGGTTTAAAGAACATGCAGGGAAAGTCAAGAATAACATTAGTTATAATGCTGAAATAATAAATTCTAATGCCTTGACTCATTCTTACAACTTTAAATTTATTTAAATATGAGTTACAGTACTGAACCATTCATGATTACAGTATTTATTTTAGTTCTATGAAATCTTCTCGGATATTGTATGAAATTTTATGTAATGTTTTATAAAATTACCATTATTTCTAATTTTGTTACTTTGCTGCCTCCAAAAGACAGTTACGTCCTGTAACAGCGACCTTGGACTTTGCTCTTGCGGTAGTCTTAACTTTTCTTGCGAATGTCGGAATCTGAACTGCAACCCACACTTGCAACCCTATTTCTTGAAAAAATGGCAGTCCATAGATTTTGTCATTGGTGGAGTTCCTCTTGAATTCAAACTATACACGAGAAGTTTAATACCAGTGTCTCAAAACAATATATCCCACATATTACATATTACGCACCAATTAAGCTGGTCTAGACCACAACCAAGCTTTGATATGGCTAAGTTTCTACCAGCAACGGCACAAATTTATCTCATTTGGTACCATAATGTCATCCACAAATATTCATAATGTGGCTTCTGATAAGTATGGTTCGCATACTTTGGCGATGACAGCGAAATAGGTGACATTCCTTCCTAATTTCTAACCCATGCTGCTGTATTTCTTTTGCGTCACCCCGCCTCTTTTTAAGTTCGATTACGATACCATGGGATATTTGAATGTCTTTGACAGTGAGCCACGGGATACTTCTCTGGTTCATCAAACAAATTCCTGTATTGGTACGCCTAACCTAGCTTTGCGGGGACACGTTGGTATACATTTAGGAAATGACTGTTTACTCTCTTCGAAGTTTACGTTTTTAAATTCAATGTGGTTTGCCCTTCGTTTACGTTCTTGTTGGCCTGCTTCTGCATTTCTCCCAGCATATAGGGCTCACCGATTCGTATGAACCACTTTGTTCTTCTTTAGGCAATATCATTGTTCGATAGACTACATCTTTGATTATTTTTATCACTTTATACGGACCTTCCCAAAACTTTTGCAATTTACGTGATAGACTGCATCGTAGTTGAAGATGGTACAACTAAACTAGATCATTGAGCTGAAACCATCTCGCTTTAGAATTTACACTATAGTGGAATTTTCTTCGATCACTGGCAATCTGGCTGTTATTCCGAATTCGTTCATGAATTGCATTTAGTTTCCTTCTAAAGATTTGGTCATATCAATTTTCAGTTACCTCCTCTTCCACAGGCTTGCTACCAAATTTCAATGCACACGGTAATCAAATTTCGCGCCCATACAACGCCCTAGTTGAATTTTCACCAGTTGAAGCGTTTACAGCTGATAAATATGCCATCAAAAATACAGATAAGTATTGCATCCAATCACTTTGATAGTTTAACACAACTTTTGACAGATATGTTTCCATCGTTCAGTTCATGGGTTTCTTCTATGGATCAAACTGTAGGAGAGGAGCAATTGTTCTGGTCTTGCGTATTTTAACAGCTGACTTAAAATTTCTCTCCTACTCTTAATGTAATTCCAACGGAAATCCGAAACAGCTAAATAGTTCTTTCATCAATTCCTTGGCCGCTGTAAGTACCCCTTGACTACGTACAGCGTATGATTCGGTCACTTCACTGAATAATCCATTGCAACTAGGATGTATTTGTTTCACGCTTCTGTTTCAGGAAATGCACCAACTAAATAAATTACCATTACTTCAAACGCTCTATTCATACTACATTGCTACAACGTAGCTTTTCGTGTCCCCAATGCAGCGTTCCCAAAAGCTAGTATTGAAGATTTGCGGCAGCACTCCTTAACATCATGCCTGTAGTTTATCCAACAAAATCGTTCACACATTTTCCTGAGTTTTCTCTATTCCCATACACCCTCCTGAAGGACCATCATGCAGTTGTCGCAAACTTCCTCTACTCTGTTCTTCGAAAGCATCAACTGAATTTGCCTTTCATTTTTATTAGCATTTTCCAAGGCTCATTTCAAAAGGTCATCGTTAGCTTGCAAGGAATCCTATTGAGACGAATATATGTAGTTCAAGAACGGAATTAAATTGGGCCACTTGCTACCTACCCAGTCGCTGACTATTATTCACCTATTTTAATAACAACTTCAGATCTCAGTTAATTTCTTGACTATACTTGGAATTATCTGGTTTCCAGTTATCGTACTGTTGACAAGAGGTAGTTCAACTTTTAACTCCAACCGAGGGCAGTGTTTCCACTGTTCTGGGCAAGGTCATCTTGATAAGTCGTCACCATGTCGATGATTTCCTCCAGCACAATGTTCAACCTCAGTCATACTCCTATAGCTGTTAATCCATCTCGATATTTGGCCATCTGGATTCTTAAACTGTATCAGCATTTCAACACTGCGGGATCAGTTCTCAATAGTAAATTTCGCCCATAAGGGTATTTTCAAAGTGTTCAACAAACTTTGTCATCTCTGGGAATATTTTGCGCGTAACTTAATAGTCTCTTTCAGGTTTGAACAACAGTTTGCTATAATAACCAATTACTCGTTTTTGCCAGTCTTGGATATATGACAGCACTGCACCAATTCCGACGTATTTACCATTGGTAGACAAATTTTCCATCCATTCAAGTGTAACTATGTGTAGGTGCAGTTACTAAAGCTCGTTTAAGTTCTTCAAATGGCTCCTTACACCATAAGTACGGTTGATCTCCTTCAGGAAGTTTTACAAATGGTTTTGCGATGTGTGTAAATCCACGTACAAATTGACGATAGTAAGGATATAACCCCAAGAAGCTTCGCAATTCATGTTTATCTTTTGACCGTGGGCATTCTTGTATAGACTGAATTTTATCTAGGTCAGCTGCAACACCTTTTTCAGAGACGACATGATTCCAGTATTTTACTTTGTTTTGAAACATATTTCACTTTTTCAGACTAAGTTGTAGGTGTGCACTTCGCAGTCGTTGAACCACTTCTTCAAAATTTTTCAAGTGTACGTCGAAGTGCTTTTCAATAACTAAGACATTGGCCAAGAATACTAAACACGTTTGTCAAGATAACCCTAAAAGATCAACTCCATTAGTCTTCCAAACGTCGTTGGTACATCTGACAAGTCAAAATGTATTGGTGTGAACTGCCAGAGACGAGATCCAATGGAGAATCCGATTTTTTCCTTGTGGTCGGTATTTATAATGATTTACCAATATCCGCTTTTCATGTATAAACTCGCAGGTAACTCGTAAAAGGAAATAGTATATCAAGTTTCCTCCATCTTGTCCCTTTGATCACATTATTTAAGCGACCAAATCTATTTCTAAGGTATCGATGCTTAACCAATACAGCTGGCTGCATCAATTGATTGGCCTATCCTTTTGTACATTAGATAAGGATTCAAATATGGCACGCAGCTTCGATAAATGCTTTGGTAGTAGAACCTTTTCATCGGCTGTCGTCCAATGCACCCCAGATGAAGCAGGTGTGCACATTCCTAATTCTTTGCCCTTAATTCAAGCAATAGTTTCTTCAATGTCAGAAGCCATTCCATCCCAATATCTGTATTAGTTGCACCACGAACGGCTGCAGAGTTTCCAGTAGCTGTATATAATTGCAGCTGTGAAGGAAGTGATCTTCCATTCTCAACTATGGGTTGGTTTCACTATTGTCTTTGTTGGACCCGTATTCAGCAGGATGTACCAATTCGTAAAGAGTGTTCGGTTTATGTTTTAACGATGCCGATTTAACAGCAGCTTGTAGATAGTAGCTCATGTCCTTATATGTATCGATATTTATCCCTTCACACCAATACACCAATCGTCTCTAAGTTTCCTTGGTATTTTGTATTATAGGCGGGGCTCCTCAAAGCTACTTGGCAGTTTTTGTGTATAAATTCGAGTTTACCACACTTGCAGCAAGTAGTCTACGTTCTGTTGGTTTTTATGCTTTGCTTATTCCTAACACTGTTTCTTCCAAACTCGTTTTGTCTTGGTCAATGACACGTACACATGTCCCTTCTATGCTTATTTACCCGCTTTAAATTGTAGTGTATAGGAAAATTCGCTAGAAAGGTCGCGCGGTAAGTGTCTGTTGCGTTTCGGAAACCTGAACGCCTTCCCCAAATGTTTAAACTCCAATCTGTTCAATAAAACTTCACAAAGCTGTTCGGTATGCTAATCTCAGCCGTACAATTCTCTTCGATTTTCTGAACTCGATTCCTTAACTGGCCACAGTAGTCCCGTGTGGCAGATGTTTATCTCCATATTGCATTTCAAAATTCGAAACAAGGTAGCCGAAGTTATTCTACAGATCGTGCGGTATAGGTTGTAGCATGTGCAGGGCATCTCCACCCAGAGCTACTATTAAGGCGGTTGCCTTATCTTCAAGATATCATCTACTTGATGTTGCTGCTGCCAGGAATTGTTTATAATTATTGGTATAAGATGTTTTCTCATAATAAGTGGAGACTTTCATGTATTTTATTGTGTTTAGTGTGGTATTCCCAGCAGCATATGGGTAATGAACCTGCAGTGCGATGATAACTTTGATCGTTAATGAAGAACATAGGACGTCTTCTTCTTAAGCATGCCAAATTCTTTCTTCATGGTGAGCAGGATAAACTTGGCTACCTCCTCATATTTTGTTGACAAATTGTTTATAAAATCTTCCATTTCTCCTTATGATTTAATTTGGTTTGGTTTAGATTCTTTTTTAATGCACTTTGACTTGCCTTAATTACTTTTTGTACTTTATAACCTTAGAACTGTAATATTGCAGGATAAAGTTGAGTTCAACGGATTAAAGATGTATTAACAATGAAATTGAAAAGATTAAGAATATTAAACGTAAATACTATTCGTTTTGAAGTCTCCACTTAACTTTAACTTAAATTGTTTATGGTAAAAAGAAAACAGCGACTTTAATGTCCTTGATTAGTTTTTATTAATACTCACCCAAACGTTTTCGTCTATACATAATTTGCCAAGCTAATGAGGACATTTTTAAGAATGTAATAGATCCAATAAGTTGTTACGTTGCTTGCCATGTGATATACGATGTGTTAGAGGATTGTTGGTTAAAACAAAAAAAACACATGCTAAAGTTTTTCTGAAGCCTATTTTACTCGTATAATGAGTGCTTCTGTTGAGAGTTCGATTTTATTTTTGTTTTTTATATATGATTAATTATATGTACTAGGTTAATGCATGATTTATTTGTAGTTCTTATTTGCATGATTTTCGTTGTTTTTAATTAGGATTAAGTTAATGGGAATTTATTATCTTTTTGATTTAATTAAACATACAGTAGGGAAGCACTACCTTGATAACAAGTTGTGTATCTTATTAATAAAGGAGTATTTCCTTACTATAAGCTTAAAATACAAAAAAATTTTATTAACATCATAATCCTAATTAAACGGAACAAAAAACGTGCAAGAAAACCACCATAAATAAAGCATGCTTAAACCTAATACTGTATCTAGCTAATTATTATAAAAAATAAAAATAAAACCGAACTATTAACAAAATCAATGTCAGATTTTGATGGCGTTCCGCTAATAAAGGATAAAATCTTTTTTCTTTAGGTTGCCGCCATGGGTTTGTTTCTTAGAAACGGCGTTGTTGACAGGACAACGGGAAAATAAAATGAAAAATAAATAAATAGAAATTTATTGAGAGAAAAGTAAATAAATTGGTTGGTTTTGTAATCTGATAACAAACACGATAGACGCGTTTCTTTCACGTCCTTGTCGATTAAGAATCTAATTATTCCAGAAGGTGTGAGAGCGAAACGTAATTTCCGGACGTCGGATGGGGTTCGATAACATTTCAAAAGCGGGTACGCATTCGTCGAGTTGTTAGGACAATAAATTCGGTAGTGTGCTGGTTCTGTGTTAAACGAAACGTTCGGTGTGTTTAGGGACTCAACATAGTGTCAAATGTTGGAAGACCCGACCTAAGAGATGGAATGGTACATCTCTAGGAATTGATCAGCGCGTTTCACGCCTTAGCAGTCTTTTTGAACGCGCAAAGTTCTCGCGCAGGCATGAGAACCCATAAGCCGTCACGGTGAACCATTTTGGGTAATTCAACAACACAAACTAAGGTACCCCACTTTTGTTATTGTTCTCTGGCTTCTTTACTCTTGACCTTAGAAAGGCGTAAGAACTTTAACCTTCCCGTGTGACGGGAGATCACTAATATATATCTTCTGTGGATATCGTGGACGCATGCTTGCGTAGACGGTGTCTAAATATAGTTTACCATAATTTTACTGTCAGTAGATTTGCGTAGTCCTTCCCTATCTCTTGAATAAGGCCAAATTCAAGGCACAGAGAAGTTATTCTGTAACCTTTTTGTAACTGTTGGTTGTGTGTGTATGTTAATTAACCCCATTTCGTTGTCAATAGATATGTCTTGTCATTTAATTA
>JAHWXV010065787.1:0-11590 GCA_024586415.1 Phrixothrix hirtus | reverse complement strand
AATTCCCCCCCCCCCCCCCGCCTTCACTTTGAATTTTTGTTTGGCGGATGCAATAGGTTGGTTATAACACAATAACTTTAAAGTTACTAGAAAATCAACGAACTTTAGACTACGTTCAATACATTAATAAATTCAAGCATTAATTCACAGCCAAGGAATCGACAATGATTTTTGTTTTATATTAATCAGTGTTAGTGTGTGAATTAACTCACGAATTAGCTTAACCGCAATTTTCAAAAGTACACTCGAGCATCAAAAATGGTTTACCATTTCAAATTAAATCTTTTGGAACGTACACACCTATTTGAACCTTATGGTGGTTAAGCGCCTTTGGTATTCGGGTGTATATTCCAAGGAACTATTTTTGTTTAATATTCATTGTAAATAATGTTTAAAGAATTACTCGTTTTTTTGAACGAATTACACATCTTGCTCATACAAACAATAGCAACCATTTATAATGTTTAATTTTTATTTATAAGTGTACCTTCAAAATCTATGGGGTGCGTAAAGTGCCAGAAGGTTTGTGTGTGCCTTGTTTAAAAAAATCTCACCTAAGCAGGCTATAACTTTATAGATATACTCGTATAAACCCATAAAATGAACCATGCTAATATATTTATTACAACTAAATCCCATAATAAAATTATTTTTAAGAAAATCTGGTGTGAGACAACACACGACTTTCTCTTACGCACATATGCCAATAGTGTCACCAAAGGATTAGATTGTAACGGTCACCCATCCAAGTTGCTGGACAGCGAAAGGCTGCTTATCTCCAGAGATTGTTCCTGATAACTCGCTTCAACCAATTTTTTCAGGAAAAGCTCTCAATTCACGCAAAAGGATGTCAAAGACATAAGAACTGTAGCAAGTTTCGAAAAATTGTTAAAAACGTTTTCGAGAAAATCGCAAAAAACTTAAAAATCGCAACAATAAAGTGGCACTTCCGGTCATTAGATTTTAACTAAATTCTAGCTGTCTCATGAGGAGAACATAAAAAACTTAAATATAAGATTTAAAAAAATCGTTACACCCGATTTCGAGATAATCGCGAAAAAACAAAAAATGACGAGAGTGAAGTGGCACTTTCGGTCATTAGGTTTTAACTAAATTCTTGACAACTCATGTGCAGGAAATATACAACTTAAATATAAAATTTAAAAAAAAATCGTTAAAGCCGATTTCGACAAAATCGCGAAAAACCAAAAAATGACAAGAGTAAAGTGGCGCTTTCGGTCATTAGTTTTTAACTAAATTCTTGACATCTCATATGCAGAAGATAAAAAATTTAAATGGAAAATTTAAAAAAATCGTTAGAGGCGATTTCGAGAAAATCGCGAAAAACCATAAATGACAAGAGTAAAGTGGCGCTTCCGGTCATTAGTTTTTAACTAAATTCTTAACATCTCATGTGCAGAAAATAAAAAATTTAAATGAAAAATTTTAAAAAATCGTTTGAGGCGATTTCGAGAAAATCGCGAAACACCATAAATGACAAGAGTAAAGTAGCTTATCCCGTCATTAGATTTTAACTAAATTCTTGGCATCTCATGCAGAAGGTATTCAACTTAAATATAAAATTTAAAAAAAATCGTTTGAGCCAATTTCGAAAAAATTGCGAAAAATCAAAAAATGACAAAAGTAAAATGGCACTTTGGGTCATTAGCTTTTAACTAAATTCTTGACAACTCATATGCAGAAGACATACAACTTAAATATAAAATTTTAAAAAAATCGTAGCCGATTTCGAAAAAATTTTGAAAAACCAAAAAACGACAAGAGTAAACTGGCGCTTTCGGTCATTAGTTTTTAACTAAATTCTTGACAACTCATGTGCAGAAGATAAAAATTTAAATGAAAAATTTAAAAAAATCATTAAAGCCGATTTCGAGATAATCGCGAAAAACCAAAGAACGACAAGAGTAAAGTGGCACTTCCGGTCATTAGATTTTAATCAAATTCTTGTCATCTCATTCAAAAAGATATATAATTTAATTATAAAATTTTAAAAAAATCGTTTGAGCCGATTTGGAAAAAATCACGAAATATCAAAAAATTATAAGAGTAAAGTGGCGCTTCCGGTCATTAGTTTTTAACTAAATTCTTGACAGCTCATGTGCAGAAGATAAAAAATTTAAATGAAAAATTTTAAAAAATCGTTAGAGCCGATTTCGGGATAATCGCGAAAAACCAAAAAATGACTAAAGTAAAGTGGCACTTTCGGTCATCAGATTTTAACTGAATTCGTGACATCATATCTTCAGAAGATAAGATTATTCAATATAAAATTTTAAAAGAATCGTTTAAGCCGATTTTGAGAAACTCGCGAAAAATCAAAAAATGACACGAGCAAAGGGGCACTTCCGGTCATTAGATTTTAACTAAATTTTTAATATTGCATGTGCAGAAGATAAAAAACAAATAAAAAATTTTAAAAAAATCGTAGCCTATTTCGAGAAAATCTCGAAAAACCAAAAAATGGCATGAGTAAAGTGGCACTTCGGGTTATCATATCTAAACTCTTAGCATCTCATGTGCGGCATACAAAAAACCTTAAATATAAAATTAAAAACAATTGTTACAGCCGATTTCGAGAAAATCTCGAATAATCAAAAAATGACACGAGTAAAGTGGCACTTCCGCACATTAGATTTGAACTAAATTCTTGACAACTCATGTGCAAGAAATATACAACTTAAATATAAAATTTTAAAAAAATCGTAGCCGATTTCGAAAAAATTTTGAAAAACCAAAAAACGACAAGAGTAAAGTGGCATTTCCGGTTATTAGATTTTAATCAAATTCTTCTCATCTCATTCAAAAAGGTATACAATTTAATTATAAAATTTAAAAAAATTGTTTGAGCCGATTTAGAAAAAATCGCGTAAAATCAAAAAATGATAAGAGTTAAGTGGCGCTTCCGGTCATTAGTTTTTAACTAAATTCTTGACATCTCATGTGCAGAAGATAAAAAATTTAAATGTAAAATTTAAAAAAACGGTTAAAGCCGATTTCGAGAAAATCGCGAAAAACCAAAAAATGACAAGAGTAAAGTGGCACTTACGATCATCAGATTTTAACCAAATTTGTGATATCTCATGTTCAGAAGATAAGAAACTTCAATATAAAATTTTAAAAAAATCGCTTACTCGATTTCGAGAAAATCTCGAAAAACCAAAAAATGGCACGAGTAAAGTGGCACTTCTGGCCATCAGATTTTAATGAAATTGTTGAAATCACATGCGACAATGGATATAAACTCATATATAAAATTTTGTTCATCTACGACTGTTCGTTTTCGAGATATCCTGTTCAAACACAGACACACACAGACAGACCAATTTTTAAAAACATTATTTTCGGACTCAGGGGACCTCACTAAAATTTCGGGCGAAAACAATACTTTATATCTCATATAGGCGTGAGAAAGTAAGAAGCACAACTAAAAAATAGTAAATAAATGCATGAACTGTGTATAACATTATTCTTCTTTTAGGATGTTCGAATTTATTTAGGATTAGAGGATTATCGGTAATATTTAGTTATTTTTCCATGATACTGTGTTTTCCACTGAAACTTAAAATATCAAATTTTTTTAACGTGAGATCGCATCGACTCGATAAAGCACAAGACATTGGCAAGTACAAAAAGCGTTAACATCGCAATACCATTTTCAAACGTAAATGGTTTGGAACGACTGCAGTCCGTTAACAGGGATGGGCGATCTTTGTTGCCCCTACAATAAAATTATACAGTAACGAGTTTTTGAACGAAAATCATTCATTATAGAACTTTATGTCGCAACATTATTGGATTGCCTTGGTTTGGTCATTTATATTGTTAAAAATTGTTTAATCAAAACATACATTTTTCTATACGCGCGTGCGCGCGCGCCAGAGTTGAGAATTATTTTGCACGTTTAGGAATTTTGTGCTAGTTTTATTCTTGAAATTATAATCTCATTTTGATTAATAAATTACAAACCGTTTATAAAATTTCCTAGGAAATTTTATATGTCGGTTTTCCTAAATTATATACTTCGGTAAATATGAAATGCGAGTGGACAATTGTAAAAAGACGAAAATATTTTATCGGTTCGGATCTTAAACATATTTCAATTTTAAGCGACCTTAACCTTGAAAAGTATTCCATTCATTTGTTAATTAATGTTTCTCACGCATCGGAAATTATTTCCGCGAAGCATTAATATTATTACTACATTTAAGAAATATTGTTTTTGAAAGAATATTTTAATTATATACTGTTTGATCTAGTCAGAATTCGAACTCAACTCGATCTTAATTTTTTCGTGCCATTGGAGTTACAATAAATTTTTCTTATTCCTCCAGCGCGACGTTTGTTTGATGTAGATTTTTAACGCCACCTTGCGGCTTCCCATTAGAGGATGTGAGATATTCTTTGTTTATTTAGGCCAGGTCGCTCCGCACACGGTTTCCGCGATAATCTTAGCGGCCGCAATCATTTTTGTTTGTTCAAATTAAATGGGGTGTTGTTTTTTGATGCACGTGTAACGTGATTTCAGAGCGTTCACGTCTGATTGAGGTCGCTAGAATTGCAAATATCGTTGATGTGTCTTTTGGTTGTACGCACTGTACGGCTCCCCGCATTTTAAACTGTATCGCTATGTATGCCTGTACTTTTGGCACCGATGGCTTTGTGTGGATGCATTTTCCTGTCTGGGCGATTAGACATTCGCAAGTTTTCCATTATCGCCGGGACAACGGTGTCTTTCGGTAGCCTTTTTAAGCGTTTTTTTCGTGGGGTAGCTGGTGTATGAGAGGAGATGTTGTCAGTCAGTTGACTATGTTTTTCGCGTATAGTATTTTTACGTTGCGCTTAGCGCGATGCTTTTGTTTGCGGCTTGGATGTTATTTGCGCTTGCTATTGTGATTTGGTTTTGCTTCAAATTCTGCATTGGAGAATAGGTCGTAACGTTCCTTAGTTTCTTCGGCGTATTGAACTAATTATTCGTTCGACGAGCATTTCATTGTTTGCACGATAATATTTTTAAGCCGCTTTACGATTTTACGCAGCATTTTGGACATTTCCGGACGCACTTTTTATTTGCATTGTGTTACCGCACACGTGCTTTGATGTTCGGCTTTTTCCGTCAGTTTTAACTGATGTTAGAGACAGCGTTCTTCGCAAACATGTTTTGCAAAAGCATGAGGTGACCCTTCTGCTTTGGTAAAATCATAGTATTGATGACATACTGGAGTTACCACCTTTTTCTGGTAACATTACCGAAGCGGCGGTGGCGGGGTCACCGTTCAAAGACACTTTTATTTGATTTTTAAATATTCCCGATTTAATTAGTTTGTTTTGTTTGTCCTATACCCGATCCATCGTTATATGTGTAGAAGGGACCTAGGTGTAGCGCAATAATAACACAGTGTCTGAAAACATCCGAACTGCACAGTTGCTCGAATTTAATTATGATTAAAGGTTCGCTGCAACACTGGACTACACTAACACCTTATCGCGAATGTAGGAATACGTTTAAATTGTTTACATGGCATCCTTCTGTCAGTAACCGATCGATATACAGTCAAATTAGAATAAACGCAAAATATTTAAATGTTTTTAATCAACTACTAAGTTCAAAATTTTAATGTGCTTAATTGTAAATAAATTTGAATTAATGTTGGTAATATAGTATTTTTAAGCCCCGTCAAATTATGGTTGTAACAGTGCTTTACCATAGCACCTCCTACAACTGGAAGTGGTGACGCAAGCTGTGCACGCCAATTTGGACCTTACGGTGGTACTGCATTTTTAACGTAATAGTATACACATTTTAGCGATCCCAAATATAAAATATTATTTTAGGGAGTCTTCGCGTGCACGTCGGTAAACAACGACCTAACTACATTTTCAAATTATTATACATACATTTTCAAAATTCTAACTTGTCCTAAAACTGCATTTTTTAAATTTGTAGGTACAGTGTCAGCGAAATAGATATTGCCGCAGATAACGGTGGCGTAATGGCTCTGACGCGGAGATGACGTTTTTGGGAATTAGCATGTACGTAAGTGTATATTCACGTCTAACGTAGCTTTCTAATTTCTTCATTAGGCTTATATGACAGTTGCATATTTAACAACCTAACCATACATATAGGCCCGTTTTCAAAAGTTCGCGTTCTTTCTATGGTAAAATGTGTTCATTTTGCTTTGTAGCATAGTTTTAGCTCTAAATACAATACATTTATATTTATAATTAACCAAAAGATGGCGCACATTATGTATGCACAAAATCTAATGGCGTTTTTATTTATATGCACTGTACGAGTACGGCGCATATTAGTTGCTTTCTATTTATAAAAAAATCTGGTGCGAGACAGCACGCGACTGCTCCTACGTTTCATAGATATGCAAATAATGTCTACAAATGACCAAATAGTTATTTTAGACACATGCGCGCTGTCACTCGGCTAACGCCTCCTTCTGTAAAACAGACCAAGGCTCTAAATTGTGACAGCGCACGACTATTGAACAAAATATTTGTGTTCGCATAAGCATATTCCGAAAAAACACTAATTTGCTGTGAATTTTGAGGTTAACCGCAACAGTTGTCAAATTAGGTACATAAAATGATAAGTTCACATATTTAGTTATATCACTTTTCAGGTTATGTATTTTAAAAAAACGAATACAAAAATATTTACGCTTATTTGAGAACGATAATTGGAAAGGTCGCCCATCCAAGTGCTGCTTAACTCCGGAGATTTTCCTCGATAACTCGCTTTAACAAATTTTCTCGCAGAAATCGATTAGTTCGCATATAATAGCAGCGTAGGCGAAGAAAGGTGGCAAGTTTAAAAAAAATCGTTAGAGCCGTTTTCGAAAAAATCGCGAAAAACCAAAACATGACAAGAGTTATCCGGTTATCCAATTTTAATCAAAATGTTGCGGCTGCATGTCCGGATGGCTGCAAAGTTAAATATAAAATTTTGTTTATCTACGCCTATTTGTTTTCGAGGAAAACAGCTGATGTGCACTTCACGGGTGCAACGCAACAAATCGGAAACTATAAAATGCAAAACCTGATAAACAGACGCGTCTAGCAACTTTGTACTGCCTCACTTTCGTTTGGTTAGAAATCGAAACAGCCTACTCGTATACATATATTCGACAGTTTATTTTACGATTTTAATCAAGTTAAAATGTATCCGAATCAAATAGAGCGACCTCTGCAACTTATGCGAGTAGCGTTGTTGGCGAAAGCGCAAGCGCAGATATTTTAAAAAAATTTCTAAATGGGAGATTGTGATGATGACAAAACGGAAGGAGAAAATATTAGTGCTGTGGCGGGATAAAGTGAAAGCGTCAACCGTTGTCATTTGTCATTTTTCAACGACGCTTGGAATACCGAATTAATTTGTGTAACTCATTGGAACGTTCACTTGATGCGGGAAAAGTTTAATATACCGTCGAGCGGCTACCGACTATCGGTGAATTTAATCTTGAAATAGTTTATTTCCGGAATATTGCATCCAATATATACCGGCGATCTCTGGAATATTTAAATCAAAGTTTGCGAAGACTGGCGATCGCTTGCTTTTTGTGACGTCATAATCCGGATAATCGGGGACGGTCCGGACACCCTCTGAAGTGACTGTTCTCGCAATTCGCGGACTTAGTTTTGTGCGATATCCCACACACTTCGGATCTGGGTTGCACTTTTTTGTGTCCCTACATTTTTAACACCGGTGACACGTATGCAGAGTGATAGCGCTGTTGTAAATTTAGATGACTTTTGTTGTCCCCTTGAACATCCTTCGAACGGATACCGTCGTCTTTTTTAGAGCCGTCTTCCGTGTACCTCGGATAACGTGTCTCGGTAGCTTCTCGCGAACTACGATACCTTCGTGATCATCTTCGGAGGCTAGAGTTTGAGCTTCCCCTCAAACTAGCGCTCTTTTCGCCTTCAGCTTTCTTGGTGTGAGCTGCTGTCCCAAATGTGCTTTACACTGCATTGGTAATCTGCGCTTCCTACCGTTGCAGTTTGATTGCTCTAATAGCTTCAGAAAAATGGTCGACTGTTTCCAATATTATCTGTCGCGTTGTACTTTTCTTCATAACCTGGGAAAGCGATCAAAAATAAATCTCGCACTATCTGGCAACAATTCTGTTTAACCAGGGTGGTGCCGCAACCAACCTACTGCATCTACACAGAAATGACCTAATCTGCAATATCTTATAGTTCAAAAGAGCAGCCAAAAAAACTTCCCACGCGCTAAATTTGGTTGCAAACTCCCTGCGGGCTACCGTACTTAGACCTGTGTGACGAATAAAAGGTGGATACTAACTAATGATGCACCCGCACAACGCAAAACTGAGATTCAATGGGAAGTCTTGCAACAGTCAGTTCATTGACCTCACTGTACCATTGCATTACCACTTGGTTTGCTCGGCATAACCTCATTTAAAATATATATTTGGGTGCAACAATGGATTAATGATATTATCCAAAAGTTGGCAAACATTGACTGGCCTATTGTTTTTTGACAGCGATCAAAGAAACTTACTTCAAAAACTGCACAACTGCACATCTCCGACAAGAACCAGCATAGCTTAATCTAACTTATTGTACGCCCTTTTCAAAAATATACTAGTGCAATGTAGGGGCGGGTACCATTTTGTATACTAAATCCTAGACTAATGTTTCTACGATTTTTCACCCAAAATTAACTTGTATTTTCGGCCGAACTTGGCGGTTCCCTCGGGTCTTCCCAATAAGACAACGTAGTCGCCCAGTGTCGACAAAATTTGTTTATTAGTTGTGAATTCTGTAACGTCCCATTTCAATCACTTTTAGGTCTCTTAAATAAGTCTGCGTTCTCCCCTTCAATTAACATGTGTTAGCAGCTCTGGATTCAAGGTCACATCAGAAATCTGATAGGGTAAATATTTTTATTTATTTTCAAAAACAATTTACGAACCACTGGGTATCGAATTTTGCATTCCGTGACCACGTGACATTTAATGAAGGTGCGAATCCAATTTCCGACTATTTTCTGTTCTGTGAATACCGTTTTATTTAATTATCGATTAATTCGTACAACACCTGTATACAGGGTTGCTTTAAAATAGTTTCAGAAATAAATAACAATCGTGCTCTCAATCTTCACATCCTGCAGGACTTCTTTCAAGAAAAAATTTTGTGAACCTCTGGCATACTATTATGGAAAAAAATGCGGATTGTGTAAATCTAAAGCAAATTTTGACATTAACTGACAGATTAAATGGCGCTAACTGTTTTTTTGTAAATTCTTGACCTATTGCAATTTGATAAGCACGATGAAATAATTGATATTAATTTTGCAAACCGCTAGCATACTATTATAAAAATAATGCCGACTGTGTAAATCTAAAGCAAATTTGGACATAAACTGACAGATTAAATATTAATTTTGTGAATCACTGGCATATTATTATAAAAAAAATACCGACTGTGTAAATCTAAACCAAATTAGAACATAAACTGACAGATTAAATGGCACTAACTGTTTTTTGTAAATTCTTGACCTATTGCAATTTAATAAGCACGATGAAATAATTGATAATAGTTTTGCAAACCGCTAGCATACTATTATAAAAATAATGCCGACTGTGTAAATCTAAAGCAAATTTTGACATAAACAGACACAAATGGCACTAACTGTTTTTTTTGTAAATTCTTGATCTATTGCAATTTGATAAGCACGAAGAAATAATTGAAAATAATTTTGTGAACCGCTGGCATACTATTATAAAAAAATGTCGACTGTGTAAATCTAAAGCTAATTTGAACATAAACTGACAGATTAAATGGCACTAACTGTTTTTTGTAAATTCTTGACCTATTGCAATTTGATAAGCACGATGAAATAATTGATATTAATTTTGTGAACCACTGGCATACTGTTATAAAAAAAAGCCGACTGTGTAAATCTAAAGCAAATTTGGACCTAAACTGACAGATTAAATATTAATTTTGTGAACCGCTGGCATACTGTTATAAAAATAATGCCGACTGTGTAAATCTAAAGCAAATTTGGACCTAAACTGACAGATTAAATATTAATTTTGTGAACCGCTGGCATACTGTTATAAAAAAGATGCCGATTGTGTAAATCTAAAGCAAATTTGGACATAAACAGACATAGATTAAATGGCACTAACTGTTTTTTGTAAATTCTTGACCTATTGCAATTTGATAAGCACGATGACATAATTGAAAATAATTTTGTGAACCGCTGACATACTGTTATAAAAAAATGCCGACTGTGTAAATTTAAGCAAATTTGGACATAAACAGGCACAGATTAAATGGCGCTAACTGTTTTTTTTGTAAATTCTTGACCTATTGCAATTTGGTAAACACGATGAAATCATTGAAATTATTTTGCGAACCGCTGGCATACTGTTATAAAAAAGATGCCGATTGTGTTAATCTAAAGCAAATTTGGACATAAACAGACACAGATTAAATAGCACTAACTGTTTTTTTGTAAATTCTTGACCTATTGCAATTTGATAAGCACGGTGAAATAATTGATATTAATTTTGTGAACCGCTGGCATACTGTTATAAAAAAAATGCCGACTGTATAAATC
The DNA here is from genome assembly GCA_024586415.1 of Phrixothrix hirtus. Classification (NCBI taxonomy): domain Eukaryota; kingdom Metazoa; phylum Arthropoda; class Insecta; order Coleoptera; family Phengodidae; genus Phrixothrix; species Phrixothrix hirtus. Next base: position 963 of record JAHWXV010065787.1, on the reverse strand, counting down.
TAAAGCAAATTTGGACATAAACAGACACAGATTAAATGGCGCTAACTGTTTTTTTTTGTAAATTCTTGACCTATTGCAATTTGATAAGCATGATGATATAATTGATAATAATTTTGTGAATCGCCGGTCAACATCATCGCCTAGGCAACGCGAGGGGCAGCGTCGTTCTCTGAAGGAATGGTTGCAGGGATGTGCGCACTCCCGCGCAGAATAGAAGTGTGCGTATTAAAATCGACAAACAAAGCCGCCTCCTAACAAAAGAATTCTCGCAAACCAAGAACCACAATGCAAAGGCGGTATCTTACGTGATACGCGAAGACAAAGCGAGATATTTCAGTTATAGAATTATCACCTGATAAAACCCAAACGGCGACTTGCACGGCACTGCTTTTATTCACTAGATAGATGCGGGTTTTCTTATTCGCCGGCTTCTAAAATTTTGGAATATCGGCGTCCATCGATGGCGCTAATTTAATATCAACTTCAAAATTTAATCGGCGAGCTGCTGGTGGTAACAGCGCAACAATCGACTGTCCTCAAACAGCCGTGCTAATAAATTTTAACAGCACCGCGAAAACGGTTAACGTTCGGGGGCAGTGAGAAGGTAATCTACAAACCAATCTACGGTTCTGAGAAAATTCCTGCTTGTGGTCGTCAGTTCGCTAGCGTGTTCCCATCTACTAAACTAGCGAAATGATCAAGGGACATTATAAAACTATCGTGGAAGTAAAGTTTATCAAAATATTAGAGGCAAACCGAGAACCCAATTTGGTAAAAACACGCGAACATCGGTTTTGTGTGTGATAAAATTGAGTTCTAGTTATGCGCATGCGCGTTTAATTAAAAATATAAGCGGGTGGTTCAGTGGGTTCTCGGTTCCCAGTTTTTGAAGTCGGATTGTTGTACAACTTGTGCCCTATTTACTTAGTTACATTGTCATCATTGGGGGGGGGGGGGGGGGGG